>JAOXNO010000015.1:2331024-2347707 GCA_028565335.1 Limnodromus scolopaceus | reverse complement strand
TTTAAGGTCCCTTCCAACCCAAACCAGACTGTGGTTCTATGATGGGGTACAACCTCCTCCCCTGCATGATGTAAGGACAGGAAGGACCACTGTCAGAGTGGAGGTGCTGAGACACAAATCTGGAATAAAACAAAGCAGCAGAAGGACTCACCAGTGTCAATCCTGAGACTCCATCAGCTCCTCATCAGGTCTCAGCTGCCTGGGCCGGACCAAAGGGCTGGAGCATCACCATCGAGGTGGCGTGTCAGACCCCAGCATATTTCTGCTGTGTTTCTTCTCGCCAGGCAAGCCTGGGCCAGGCGTGACACAAAGCGTGCTCTGTCTCGCACATCCTCTTGGCACCGGGTACGCGCTGGCACAGCCGCCCACCACGGGAAGCTGCTGGCGGGGGGGAGACTTGGCTACCTCGAGGCAGGAGTCAACGGGGTTCTGCCAGGTCTAGACTTCCTTGCTGCTGGCTTAGAGAAGCTTTTGAGATGACACCGTCCCTGGACCATCCCGTTCATTCCTTTCTTCAGAATTACAGCAAGTGGTTTTCCCGCTGGCAATTTTACACAGAAATCCTGTCAAACACCCTGGAAAAGTGCGTGTATTCTCTTTTTTAGTGGCAGCTGGCTGTCAGCAGCTTGGCACGTGTCTGATCTCCAACCCCAAGCTCCGGGCTGGTGAACAGCCCCTGTGGCCAGGAAGCAGCCCTCTGGGCAAGCACAACCCGGTGCCAAAGCCTGGCTCTGCCCCAGGCCCCCCTCCAGCCCAAGGGGAAGGGAGGAAGCCCCTCTCTCTGCAGCGGGTCCATGGGGTGAGCTGAGGTTTCTAAGAGCTGCTTGAATGAGAGAATCAAAGTGGGAAGGCACCAGAGGCCGCGCTATTTCAGCGACTGGAGAAGATACTGCCCCATTTGTAAAACATCCCTGTTCAACCACGAGCTCAGCAGCAGCTCTCACGCCATCAAGGATTAAGCAAGGACTAAACCCAAGGACAAGATTCCCATAGCTTTGGGAGCAAAGCTCTGCTCCCAGGGACTTCAGGTGGAGGTGCCTGAGCATCTCTGCTTGCGGGGTGTCCTTGGGACACCACCACAGAGCAGGAGGCAGCAGGTCCCCTTGCCAGCATCCCTGGCACAAGCCAGGCGAGGGGTCAGAGCCGCCCCTCGCCCTGGGCCACAGAGGCCGCATCCTGGCCTTTTGTTCTCAAAGGAGAGCGTGCAGGCAATTGGGTGCCAGCCACAAGAGCTTGCGCTGGTGCCTGCTTCCTCCCTTGGCACGCAGCGGTGCCTGGCTCCTCTGGCCAATTCTTGCTTGCATAAACAGCCCAAGTAATGAAGATAAATGAGGCTGAGTGGCAGGGGAAGGCAGCACATCGGCTGCCAGCCAGTCCTTCCCTGTGAATCAGGGCACGCTGCAGGGCTCCAGGGACACGCTTTTGGTTAGGGACTACAGCATCCCGTGAGGTGCTTTAGGGGTGCCTCAGACTGGCCCCCCCAAATCCCCGGCCACTTGTTTTAAGAGCACGAGCAGGGGGTTTAAGGTGGTTTCTCAGACTGCCAAAGAATTCACTCGTGGAGAAGGACATCTCCACGTAGAATACTCTACCTCAGTGAAAAAAAAAGTTCCCCGAGTTTCAACCATCCCCTAGGCATTTCACAGACCCAGCCTCAGGCACATGTGCTCAGAACCATGGCAAGATTTCTCATGGCTCTCACGGGAGGGGGTTCAAAGCCTGTTTTCGCCAGGCAGAACGTTCCTCCTACTCGCTGGGTGCTCCTGGCATGGGGCTCACCCATGGGTGAGCACTACCATTACCTCCATGCTGCTCATCCCAGGAGGCTGCATCTCCTTGGTCCATGATGCCGATTGCTTCCGACTAACGCAGAGCCTCAACTTGCTGCCCCAGCCCCAGAGTCTGTGTCTGCGCTGCATCTTCTAAGGGATACAAGCAGTTAATATTAAAAAAAAAAAACCTGTCTTGAGCCATGCTAATGCCTCGGCAGAACAGAGCACCCCTGCCAAGAAGCTTATCTGAGGCTCTTTGTGAACAAAGTGAACCCTGGAAGGTGGCGAGGCTCAGTGACAGGGAGCAGGGATGCAAGCCAAGATCCCTGCCTCTGGCCAGAGGAGAAATTTCCATCTTAGAGAGGAGCCACCCCATTCCGATAACCCCGCTGTTCCCACCACGGTGAGGTTCCTCAGGGGGGCTGGGGACCCTGCTCCCTGGGAGCTGCCAGCAAAGCTCAACTCTGTCGCGATAGCATCTCATGGCTCCGACCGCACGGATGGACACCTCAGCTAAAAAGCATCATTAACGGACGCGGCGCAGGGCAGACGACCCTCCGCTGAGCTCTGCAGCTGCTCTGCCTTTCTGCTGGCTCCTGCACCTTCCAAACTGGGACAGAAAAGAGCCCCCTTACCCAGCCATTAATCACCACAGAGATGCAGTGTTTAGAGCCCCTCTGCTTTGCACGCCGTAGGTTCGAGCTCCCGCAGAAACTGGGTATCACACCAGATAGATACAATGAGCCTTTCAGCCCTTGAAACCTCTGGAAATAAACTTGAATGAGCCGTATGTCTAATGAACGTGTGGGAAAATCTCACAGCAGCCAGAATTTCACAGAGGCCTCGACTCGAACTTTCTGCTTCCCAAATCCTCCCGAGGCAGCAGGGATTGGGAATGGAAAGAGAGTGACTCCAACTGAGCGCTCTTTCCATCCCAACGCCCAGCCGGGGTCGATAAAAATCAGCTGTGACCGAGCACAGCCCATCTATAACTCTGTGTTTATTTTTAATCGGGTGAATTGGTGGCTCAAAACTGAGTCGGGCCCCACCAGTTCCTGGAAATTTAATCCACAGATCACTTCTCTGGAGCTACTGTGCAGCAGCTAAGTGACCCCGGACTTCGAGCCCTCTGTGCAGCTGGGAGGCAGCCTTGCTCGGCCGTGATTTACTGTGCTTTGCAGCAGGAAAACCTGCTGCAGCCCCAAGGCAACCTCAGCGGGCAAAATATATGGGCAGAGAAAACCAATCAAGGTAGAAACACCAGGGAGGGACAACCGGGCTGGACTAGAGAGCCCAAAGAGCATCCTGCTGCTTTGAGTGCAGACAATGAAGTCGAGTGGTGCAACAGCCCTTCTGTGAGCTCCAGGTGGGCATCGAGCTCCTCCCAACATCTCCTCCTCTCCAGAGGACTGGAACTCACCGTCCCAGGTTTGCTTTCCTCTCCAAAAATCAGTGTAGAAGACTCCTGAAATGCTTCTTGCTCCCTGGGGCACAAGAACAGGTCTGTCTGCTCCGGAGACGCCAACAGATAGGAGCTGGTGTGGAAAGATCCCGATTAGACTTGGCAGGCAGCACGAGCGAGACTTCCTCTTATCCCCGTGCGCCCCACCATCGGCAGAGCTCTCCCGCTGATCCTCTGGAGTGGCAGCGGGGTTTAATCTCCATGGAGATGGGTCTAATACAAGCCCGTGATCCGCCGCAGGTGGCGGCTTTGGCTACTTACAGTTCGGGATGAGCCAGGCTACCTTTTTACTTCTGTTCTCCATCCCTTTTGGCAGCCTCCCAGGAGCGTGGCAGTCTGGATGCTGGGACAGGGCTTGGGGAAGTGCTCTCGGAGCCTCCAGCCTGCGCAGCCGAGAAGGGCAGAAGTAAAGCCGTGGGTGCAGCCAGGGGAAGCCTGTAGCACCGGCAGGACCTGGCTGCTCATACATCCACAGCGCTCAGTCTTTGGCCAGCTCGGGGACACCGTGTGAGGGCAGGATGGGGTAAAGCTGGAGCTGGGGGTGCCCCTGGGAGCTGGGAGACACTCCCCAAATCTCCCTGCAGCTCCTGGGGCGGTGTTTGGCTTTCTCAAAGGATTCACCATTAGTGACAGATTTATCTTGGGTTTTACTTTCCTTCCTTTGCAAAAACCCTGTTTGGACAATGCACAGCAACATCCTTGCTTAGCGCAGACAGGGATTAAAGTGAGCAGATGCTTGTTTGCTCACACTAGTCGGGGAATTGGACCTAAAACATTCAACAGAGTAAGTTTGTCTTTTCCCAGCTGGAGACTTCCCTCTGCGTGTTTTGAAGCTGGACTCTGTGCTCTCTGTAGCCCAGCAGGTCTCCGGCACACACAGCCGAGCTCCCCAACGTGTGGTCCTCCGAGCTCCAGTAGCCTCTGCGAGACTGGGAAAATGCACCTGCATGTTGGAGCTTATACAAAGAGACCCGTGGAGGCTGCAGTGCGCACGGCCGGAGCTGGCACATCGCTCTGCAAGCAAAAGGCATCCTTTGGCACGCGATAAGCCTTAGCTTGAGGTAGCGATGCAGCCCAGCATACAGATTTTGGAGCTGCTGATGAACAGAGAGATTACAGCATGCCAAGGGCCAGGAGGTTCAGAGCTGAACCGTTCAGATGCCTGCAGAGGGAGTTCCTTTTCCCATTAGCTTCGTTTGACTGGGTTTTATGGAATCAGAGTCATAGGTGTTAGTGTTAGCATCCTCAAAAACCAGTTGCCATTGCAGAAGGCTCCCAAGAACCCAGTCTTACCGCTGATGCTGGCTGGCACCCAGGTCTTGTTTCCTGAAGCCAGCAAAGAGGGGGTGAGGGAGCCAGCAGGCAGGAGGGTTCTCTGCTGTGGGGCTTCTCTCACTCTCATTCTTCTGGTGTCAACAGGACACACCAGGATGGCTGAAGACATTTTCTAAGAGAAGAAAAACCATCAATAAGTAATGAAAAGGTGCTGTAATGGATGGACTCTAACTTAAATTCTCAGAGAAGCCTGTTGGTTCTGGGATTATTCCTTCTCTGCCAAAAGGAGACAATTGAAGGAGCCAAACACCTCAGCACTGCTTCTCAAGGTGACGGCAGATTATCCGGCTTTCTTGCTCATCACAAGCTCTCACTCCAAGGATTGACAGGGCTGTCACTCCCCTGACACACGCTAAGGGACACAGCCTTGCAGAACGCCTGGGCACAAGGGCACAGAAACCAACCTCTTTCCCGAGAGCTTTAATGCAGAACTTGCGTGCAGAAGAGAGCCCCACACTCCAAGCCTCCAGAACTGTCCCACGTTTTGTTTGGTCAAAGGCTACCAACACTCTTAGCTGTAGACCCTGCTCACACCCAGTTTGTACCTAAATATGTAGCCAGGGAAGCATAAATAAACATTAGCACACCTGGGACTCAAGCAGGAGGGAGGAATATTAATGTCACAGTGGGAAAAACAACATCCATCACCAAGCAGAACCCAGCAGAGAGTCTGGACGTCTGCTGGAGGCTGTGGGAGGTCTGGGCTCCCCTCCCCATTGCACCTCAGATACCGACGTGCTGAACAAGCCTGATCCAGACCCCTCACAGCCAAAGACAAATCACTGCAGGTGGGGTCTGTCCCAGTTGCAGCCCTGCCTGGGACAGATTTCTCCCATCCCACTCACTGGTTTCCAGCAGCCGAGGCTGCTCTCCTGCATGGGCAAGTGGGAAGAGGGACAGGCACAGCCTCTGTCCTCCATGATACTCCAGGCCACTGCAAATCACTCGTGACCCCAGGAGCAAAGACAAGGCAGGGATTTTGCATTCCCATCCCCACCACAGCTGACTCCAGGACAGAGCACAGGGACATGTGGCTGTCCCGGTGCCAGGCCAGCCCTTGCACCGCAGCATGGTGGCTTTGCAGAACCACACTGGTTGTGTCTAACCCACCGCGGTCCAGCTTCCTCTGGCTGAGCCTCCCTCGCAGGAAGCACTGACGGGCTAATAGTTGTGTCTGAACGTATTAACCAAATTACTCGCTGCACTCTCTGTTTTCCTAGAGCCCCAGCCAGACCCCAAGACTATTTATCTTGGCTTTGAACCCTCTGCCCCTCACTGCGCAGCATGAGCACATAACCGCAGAGATTTGTTAATAGAAACCAAAGCAGAAATCACCACCGAGGCTTGCAGGCAAGGGGCCTGTCCTATTACGACAGCTCAAAGCCTTGCTAATCGGTGTCACGAACGGCATCTGCTGGGGTTTCTGGACCTGCCGCTGCCTGGGGCTGCTGCTCAGAGGGATCAGGCAAGGGCGGCAGGGTCTCAGCCCTCTGTCACCTCCAGCCGCTTCCTCACTGCCGCCTTGCAAGCCCTGCGGCAGTGGGATCGCAGCCAGCCCAACTCCTAGAGACCTCCTTGCCCATGCCCAGTCCTGCCCAGGGACTCTCCCACACTCTGCTTTCATTTCACAGCTCAACGGTCCCGACTGAGCTCAAAGCCACAGAGTGCAAGGTGCTGCACACACCCCCGGTGAAAGATGGATCCACCTTCTCTACTCCTCAGAACAGACAAGGATGGAGAGGGCACAGACCTGCTGGTGTGTTTGCCAAAGTCAGGAGCAAACATCAGCTCTCCTGGACCTTATACTGGAGTGACTGCAGAGCAACTGCGGGGAGGCCTCCCCAGATCGCTGCCAAACAGCAAACCCCAAGGCCAGGGCAGCAGGGTTTTGCTCCATGAGTTCCTCAAAAATTTGTGCAGTCTGATTTTAAGCAACTCAAGTGCTGATGTTCCCTTGCTCCCTTTAGGAGACTCTAAGGCTACGTCTGCTTAACGGATTTTGTATTGCTTTTCCTCATCCACTTGGACTTCAACCCAGCTGAGACCATCTGGTGTCAATGGCTGTGCAGAGGTTCCTGTTTCAGTTGAAACAAGATCTGAGGTTTGCTCAGTCTCTACCATACATCAAGGCTGCAGCAGTTTAAACAACAGACCAAGGTCAGAATTAGATCACATGGTGGTCCCCGAGTCCAGGCATTTATCTATGGGAGCCTCACATTGATCATGTAGACCTTGGGGACAAGCAGCAGACTTTGTGGTGGTTCCCTCTGTCACCCTGCCAAAATCAGAGGCTACTCACACAAGGGACAATCCTCCCCTTAGCTCTACGTTCCCTCACCAGTCTCTTTGTCCTTCTCCCACATCCAGAAGCTGCTATGAATGCAGCATGTCAACATCTCAGCAGGTTTCTGGAGCACTTGGCTGCCCAACCAAGGGACAGAGCCATTATCAGAGCAGCTCAAGAGCAGCCAGGTGACCTGGGGCCAGGGCCTCTGTGCAGATCTCTTCGGCCAGGGCTTATTTCCTAGCAGTGAAGCAAGGATCTAGCATTCATTCCCCATGAGTGAATGAAATCTGCCTTGAATTTAAACGCAATAATCTCAGCCCAACCCTACAAACCACAATTGAAACTTCGCAGTGAAAGCCAGTGTGTTTTGAATAACACATTGCTAAAGGTTTCCCAGTTCATAACACTCCCAAGCCAGTGCAAAACACACAGAGATCCGTAAGAGAGAGAGACACTGGGTAAGTAGAAGCGCTGTTGGGACTGTTTCATAGCCAGGCTGCAATCACTGCAGAGCATGGCTAGAAGGGTCTGCAATCATTTTTATCATCTCCCAGGACAACAGCGGAGATCCTCAGCAAGTAAAAATTGCCAGAGCTTAGTTCTGGGGGAGATTCTCTGATTTACCCCACACCGAGGACCCAGTTTCGTTGCTAGGATGGAAATGCGTGCCTTAGAGCTCTCTGTCCAGCTACAGCAGCCCATCCTTAACAGCAAACAGTGCAGAGATGACCTGGGTGTTACTGGAGGACTAACATCATGTCCAGAGAGATCATTCTTGGTTCCAGTCACTTCTACCTATTCCCAGACCAGGGTCATGGGGCTGCCACCTGAGGGAAATAGGGAAAAAATGCTTTTCCCGTTTCTGCACAGCAGAAGAGACAATCTCCAGCAGCAGGGAAATCTGGGACTGGAAAACTTTCTCCTGCTTCCAATCAGTGGGGATAAATCTTTCCTCAAATCTTCTCGCATCATGAAACCTTTTGCCTGGACAGAAACAAATTAAGCGTGTTACGTTTTAGGCAATGCCAATGCACGGAGGGAAGCAGACAGCTCTGCAAAGAGGCAGAGGGTTGGCCCGTATTGCACAGCTCACGAGACTTTGCAGCGGCCAGACTCAGTCCTGCGTCTGGGCAAATGCCTCTGGGCTGGCTAAAAACATACCTCTGATGGTTTCGTTATGGTTTTGATATTGTTAGCCATGCAAAAGGTCCTAAACGCTGTGCTGGAGCTGTGTATGAGATATTTTCCTCCCATAAACTAAGCCACCAGCCCAAGGTCACAGTCCCTCAGTGTCTGCAAAGCCTGGTGCTGGTTGGTGCTGGTCCAGGGCATCCCCCTGATCCAGGCTGAGAAGGAGCTTTGGAGCTACCTCTTCCTGGTTAAACCGACCAAACCTCCCTTTCCATCGGGAATGTTGCCTTTTTCCGCATATTCCTCACTACCCAACAGGGATGGAAGCTGGTTTCCTTCACCCTGCAACTCTCACAAATGAGGTCATTTTATTTCCTGAGGAAGATAGTGGCCTAAGCCCCCCAGCAGCTCACAAACACGAATTTAATTAAAATTTTTATTCAAAATATAAGTCACAGCTAATATCTGGCATGAAACACTCTAAAGAGAATGTGCAGATCCCAACCCTGAACAAGAGAATAGGGACTGATTTCCTTTTTGTCTATACACACTCACATATGCACATATATAAAATATAAATATATATATGTGCATACATACATTCATATATACAGAGAGCAAGAGTGCTTTTACAAACCTGTTCAGACTCCCTAGATGTCCAAAAGTCACAAATCAGCAGGCAGTCCTTGTAAAATTTCACTTCAGTAACTTTCAGAACCATGAAGTGCCTCGAGAAGAAAGGATGGGAAGACCCCAGCATTTGCTGGCACCACCAGAGAGGACGGGCGAGGACATCAATCTTCCTTCTCATTAGCCCTGGAAAGAATGTCTAACTGCATTTCTGATGGAGAGCAGCATCTCACAAGTTACGGGCTGTTTCCTTGATAATAAATCTCACATCACGATCTAACACATCTTGGATGTTTTGCTCTGCTGAGCCGTGCTTAACAGGTATTTTCTTAAGGCCAGACCTGGGTAATCCAAACAGAGGTGTCCCCGTCCATTTTCCCTTGCTGCAGGCAGGGCTGAAAGCAGATTTCAACATCCTAAAGGGATGTAAGAAAGGAGTAAATCACCACAGGGTATCAAATGGGGTGTAAAGGAGGGGAAGATTAGCTCTGCAGAGCAGACAGGGAGGGATGCACACAGAGCAAGAGCAATCAATCACTGACAGGGTGCTGAGCCCCCTTTTCTTCAGTGAAATGACTTCTGATGGGGCAGCAAAGCAAGAGATGCTGGAGCCAGGTCCCGGTAACAGCTTGTTGGGACACGGAACAACAAGTGTCACGTTGCAGTTCTGGGTCCTTGCTCCACAGATCCTCTCCCACACCAGAACGGGGCTGTTTCACACGTTGCAGCGAGCTGCGCTGGGGCAGCTTTGCTTCCAGCCCTGGGGATAGCTGCTAGCACGCTATGCCCCTCAGCTCATTAAACATATGAAATTTCTGGCTGCAAAAAAATTAATAAGTCAGGCCCATTTCTAACCTTGGGTGGCTTTGCTTTCTGCTTTTGCCATTCTCCTCTTAACGACTCCCAGAGCTGAGATGCCAAGAGAAGGATTGATATTCGGACTCACTCGTTCAGGGATATTGAGCTGATTTTTTTATTGGAGCCAGGAGTAAAGATTTCTATTTTTCTAAGACCAGGGAAAGCATGTTCTGGCTGATAAATATCTGTCAGCAAAAACCATTAGCTGATCAAGTCAACTACAAGGGAAAAATAAAAGACAAAAAAGCCCTGTCATTCCCAGTGGAACAGCTCAATGGCCTTTTCCTCCTCGCAGAATTTCTAATAGATTTCTTAGAGTGTTTTCTGCAGGTCTGCACATGTCTTGGTCTATTAAAGGGATGGATCATCATAATTTATCTAAAGTGACCCTCATTCTCAGAAATTACAATTAAGTAGCTGCCCAGCATCAGCTTCTCCTTCTGGTTCTTCCTGGCACCAAGTAGGGGCTCAGCTTTGCTGTAAATCCTGCATCAGGAAGCATCAGCACCCTCTCCAGCACAGGGACTGGTCAGGGTGGGGAGACCTTATGGGCCAAACATCACACGAAGCCCCAGAAATCCCCACTTCTAACAGGAAGGAACATCACTCTTCTGTGCCTCAGTTTCCCCCTCTGTAAAATAAAAATGATGGCAACTCCGTCCAAAAAATAATTCAAGCCCCACAGTGGAGGGTGCCCTTTACCTGGTCCCTGCTGGTGAAGAAAGCCCTCACAAACGTGAAGGTCCCATGAGTTTTAGTGTCACTCTCGAAGCCTCAGTTCCTAGAGTGAGCAAGCACCTCTGGATGAAGTTTATACACTCTTGGGGTCATAAAGAAAAACCTCAGAAACATCACCCTAAAAGCCCCAGAACTAAAATAAATGGAAAAGGATGCTCATTATTTTCCCTTTAACCTGCTTGGTTTTCAAGACGATACTGTAGTTTATGATAGACCAGGGACAGGTGGTGATTTATCACTTGGAAATAATTGGGGTCAGCAATACTGCCGTGGTTCACGGGAAACGCCAGTCCCCACTGCCCCTCCTCTCTGCAGAGCTGGCAGGAGTGAAAAAACATGGTTTACTGCAGCAGCAAAGATTTATATCTAATCCTCTCTGTAATCTCTTACTCTAGGAAACTTTGGGATACTGGGGGTGGGAAGCAGGCTCAACCATAATCTCAGGACTTGCATGAGAGCAGCAGGTCGTGGCAGGACTGATCCTCCACCGCCATGCATCACAGGATTATGCTGAGACCTGGACCTGGTCTCAGCACAGAGCAGAAAAGAGCACCAGGAAGGAGAAGGATGGATGCAAAGCTTGACTCAGCACCTCCTGCCTTCCCTCCCCTCTTCCCAGACATGGCCGGAGAACCAGCATAGCCCCACCATGCCACATTCAATGAGGAAAGTCAGGCATGTCATAAACCAGAAAACTAATTGCCCCCAGATGTCTCATTAAGGCCACAAGAAAATCCTACAGGATCAGGAAAGCACTTGTGGAAAGCAGCAGGAGGTCACTCTGCCAAACCTTCCCAGGGGCTACAAACAAGCCTGCAGCTTGGTGACACCTGAGCAGAGAACTATGAACCTGTGGCTCATGCAGGAGGAGCTGGGCAAGCAGGACCAACCTCCCATCAAGCAAAGCAGCAGCTCTGCCTGGTTCTTAGCAGGAATATACTTATTTTTACAGAGGAGGAGGATCACAAACCTTAGGGTGGCTTGGGCTGCCCTCGCTGCCTTTTGCATCGCCGAAAGCAGGGCAGATATCACAGCAGGAGAGGTACAAGACCACCCTCCGAATGCTGGCATCTTTTCAACCGCTTACAAAGCCCGTACGCTCTGCTAAAGCTGCTCTCACCAAAGCCAGGCTTCTGGATATTCCCCATCCCCATGATACTGGGCAGGTTTTGTTTCCACCCAATTAGTCCTGCGAAACGAGAGACTGCTGCGTGCCCTGCAGCAGCCATTATCCCATGGGACAACGGCCTCGTGTCCTGCCCAGGCAGCAGGAAGCCTTGGGGTGACCGAGGTAACATTTCTTAGGGAGGCTGCTCCATCTGCAACTCGTCCTGTGCCAGAACAGCAGCGGGGAGATAAGGAGTCTAAAAGGTCTCATGGAAAACTCTGACAAGGAGGCTATTTTGAGCTGGCCTGGCTTGCTTTTCCTGCCGGCCACTGTACATGTGCAGGCATGGAAGGAGCCAGACCTCATGTCTCTGGAGGACAGGACAGGGGAGCAAGCTGTCCCCTTTGGTGGGAGGTTGGTGAAGGCTGCAAAGGGCTCTGATGTGCATGAGAACATTTCCACGAAGGAAAAGCACCCAGAGTTGGTGAGCAGTTGTGCACCCTCACACACTGCTGGCTGCTTGGAGTCCCAGCAACCCTGGCCCAATGGGAAGGACTTCAAGTGACATGGTGTCCTGGTCTCCATCTGCAGAATTATTTCACTTCAGATGCTGATGCCTGGGGAAGGACCCAAGTCCCAGGCACGAAAAGCGTGGCAGTTGGGAAATTTAACCTCCAGGTGCTCCTCTCTGGAGAGGATCAAATGGGCCTAAGCTCACTCTGCCCACGCTCTACCTTGGTGGCAGAGATGCTGTCTCATACAGAGACCACCAGAGCTGCTCTCTGGACCTCCTGGGTCCCATCACAGTGCCCTGACCAAAGAGGGCTTTGCTGCAATGAGTCACCCCCTCGGCTTCCCACCCAGGTTGCCGTTTTGCACACTCTGTGTCCCCTGCCTTTGGCTGCCCTCGTTCCTGCTCCGCAGCATAGGCTTAGCACATGTCACATCCCTGGTCCTTATGGCTCCAGCAGATTAACCATGCTCTCCTTCCTCTACTCTCCATCAGCCCTGACTCAAGGACATGGGTCTGTCTCCCCAACACCAGGCTCCATGATTTGTTCTGACTCAGTCTCAGACCAAAGCATCCCACACCCTGTCCCAGTTGTCTTCTGCTCACCATACACTTGCTCTCCACTTGCTTCAGTCCCCACTGGCACATGAACATCAGCTTCACTTCTTCTTTGGACACAAGATATGGTTTGAAGATTCAGTTCACTTAAAATAAATAAATAAATAGTAATCCCAATCCAGGAGCTCTTGGAGGGGAACAGAGCTGGGATGCGGCCAACACTCGTTCCTCACCACACCCTTGCTAAGATGGGAACCGGGGCATTTGTGCTTTAGAGCAGACCAGCCTATTTTGGGAAGGGACGAAGGGAAACCATGGAAAAAGCTGATATGGAAAAGGGGATACAAAGCAAGATGATGACATTTACTTAGTGCCAGGGAGATAAGCCCAGTGCCAGCCACGTGCCAGCCAGCACTGACCCAACAGCTTCCAAAGCAGGTGAGGACGCTCCGAGGACTGGCTGAGTTGGGGGATGCCCACACTGGGTATCTCCTGGGCATTGTCAGATGAGAGAGATCTTGTTCAAGGCTGCTCCTTGCTCGGGAGGCTCATGAGAGAGGCGAAGACTTCTGCTGCCAATTCCAGAGAAAGCAATTTTTAAGGGATGAGAAAGAGGAGGACTTTGGGAGCGAAGTGCTGCAGTGTCTGGGAACTGGGTTCCCGGGATATGGGAACCATGCAGCAGACAGCTGGGGACAGGGACTGTGATTCATCCTGGATACTTTGGAAGCAGGGAAAGGGCACAGGGAGCCAAGGCGGTTAAGTAGGGATATCAGAAGGAGAATAAGCAATGGGCCCAAGGCTTTACAAACTATAAACACTGTGATGGAGAAGCTTTGTATTCAAAATAAGCAAAGGCAAATTAAAGTAGGGAATCAGGGGAAGGGAAAGACAGAAGGGAGGAGAAAGAGACAGAGCAGAGACCTGTGACCGATGCCAGGTGAAAGAAAACTCTTCCCAGTTTCTTGCTGGAGATGTACAGGAAGCAGAAGCCTGAGAAAATGTGGGAAGAAATGAGAGAGGGATGGCAGAGGTGGCGTCAAAAAGACAAGTCCCCAGGAGAGTCCTGGGATGTTTTGTAGAGCTAACAAGCAGAAGCAAAAGAGCTGCATTAAAGGAAGACAGAGAGAAGGGCTATGCCCCAGGAGCTGATTTGAGAAGTTCCTGGCTGGGTTTGTGTCAAAGCTCAGCTGGAACGCAGCACAGTCACAGCAGAGTCACACAGCACAGAAATTACTCAGCGTCCACATCCACCACAAAGTCCTCAACATGCTGACTCCAGCAGGCACAGAGGAAGGACAGAACTCCAGAACTCCCCCCTTCCTCACCTTCCCACAGGCTAGGAGCCTCCCAAACCCAGGCAAAGCCAGACAGAGACCAGTCCTGCAGTGAAAGGACCCTACAGCCCTCTCCTGCTCATAGAGGACAAGCCAGCTTGTGTGTCAGTGGCCACGCTCGAACCAGGCTCCTGAAGCAAAATTCCCAAAACCACAACATGCTGACAGGTGGCTCTGTGCTCAACAGGGAGATTTGCTCCTTGCCCCCATCTGCGCAGGAAGCCATCAAGGCTTCCTACAAGTTCCACCATAAGCACATACTCCCCCTGAGCTGATGAGGATAAGAGAAAAGAAGGATGCATAGAGGCACCAACCTGGTCAGCATTCAGCACAGAGGTCACTCTCATCATATTGCTCCAGGTGCAGAGAAACCTGCTCCCACAAGACCTGTTTTCCACTCCCTTGGAAACCTCAGGTATGTTAGATGGCTTGGAGAAGCTTCCAAACTATGCATCCTTATCCCCATACCAAACAGCAACAGTCCATTTGCCTCTTTCCTCCAGATTCCACCAGCTCCATCCAGAGCCCTCTACAGACAGTGACTAATACATTCCACACACCACAGTTCACCTCTGCGGGGAGAAGAGCACAAAAACCATAAGTGGCTTCTTTAGATACAGAAGGCACCAGTGACTCTTCCCAGTGCTGTGAAGCCTGGGAAAGTTTCGTCCAGCCAAGATGTTAATCAGCACTACAGCAAACTGCTGAGTCAGCAGAACAGGAGGACAGGATTGATATTCAGGAAGCAAAGTACCAGATGCCTTCACACGTGCTCCACTTTCACCCAGGCCAACAGGTTTCACGACTGCTGTGACGCATTCCACCGGGGTCCCTGAGCTCCAGCACCGTCCCATGGCAGCCTCCTTCCCCGGGGCTTTGGTCCATTCAATTAGTCAGCCCTGCAAGCTCTGTGTAAGTCTTCATGATGGACCTGTATTGATCTGCCCCCAGCTCTTAGGTTTCTATCTCCATTTATCAGGCCTTCACATTCTTTTAATCCCATCTCAGCCCTCCCCAAAGTAATGAGATAAGAGGCAGGCTGGAAAGGCTGATAAAGGGGAACTGAACAAATCCATTAATGCTATTTCTGCGCCAGGAATTACAAACCCCGGCCCTTGTTAATTATACTTGCCAGCCAGCGACCCAGGACAGCAAAGGCAAAGGAGAAAGTCGTGCTCACTCATAACTTGTCCTGAGAAAAAAGCAACAGCTGGAGGACCAGGACTCTTTGGTTCTTATGCCACACATGGCACTGACTTGTTTGGGCACAGAGGTAGGTCAAAGCAGGGCACTCAAACCCAAGCAGCTACAGCATTGATTCCTTAGAAGCCTAAACCAGCACAACTGGTGCTGCCCCAGCCCTGCCCTCTTGGCTTGGCATCCGCCCTGGCTCACACATTCATCACACTCTGCACCAAACCTTTCCAAGCCAGCTACACCAGCAAAAACCAATTGACTTTGGCTTCTGTGCGGCTCAGCAAAAACTTTATTCCCAAAAGGGTATATTCTGCAGAGCCTGTATGGACCCACTCGGTGATAACACGCTCTGTGCATTAGGGTACGAGCCATGGCCAGGAGGGGATGGCGATGAACGAGACTAAAGGATGCAGGATCTGAAGCACACATGGAGAATGTGCAAAGACCCCAACAGTACCAAACCACATGCCTGGTCATGAGGGGACACAATTGTCACCCTGCTTCAAGATCCCTAGTGTAAAAAAAAAAAAACACACCACAACAAAGCAACTCATCAAAGCCCAGGCAAAGTCAAATTCAGGATGTTTCATCTTGGTAATAAATTGGAGAGTGAAGGACAACTTATCAGGTCAACTAGAACGTGTTTTAATCACAGCCTTTGGAAAAAAAAATTCCTTGCGTAAATGGAGATTAATGGGCATTTCAAAAAACGCAGTTGCTTTAGTCTAACCCCTCCCCTCCACATTTTTCTTGGTATGTGACCTAATGGATGCATCAACAATTTAAAAACCAACAAAACCTAATAAAATAAATAAATTAGAGACACTCATCCAACCAACACCCTCCCTGGAACAGCATCAGATTCTATTTTAATTGATATCATCTAAAACCCAAATCCTTTCTTGGGAAACATAAACCACAGCCACTTCAGGAGAAAACAACATAAGATTTGCCCAGGATTCCCCAGTTTATGGGAAGCAGGAATCCAGGTCACTGGTCAGGACCACACCACTGAGCACATTGGTGGAGAAGAGCACAAAGCATCACCTGATTTCATCCTGAGCCTTGAGGTTTTCATCACTTAAGGCTCTTAACCTATTTAAGCAGATATTTGGGCTCCTGGTGTCTGCTGGTCCAGCAACTGGGATTCTGCAACCCACGCTGGAGCCAGCCCCAGTGCTGTGGAAGAGGTTGTTGGTTCCTCTCTTTCCTGGAAGCAATGCCTGTTGACAAGGTGCTCCGTCTTCCTCTCAGCTCCCACTTGAGCAATCTGAGGGCTCGTTAGGAAATGGACCTAATTATGTTTGATGGATGGGGACTGGGGACTATTACTCATCTCTGTGCAGCAGACAGCCCATGAAGGATACGCCACAGAAGAATTCAATTGCAAGTGCTGCAGCTTCTCAGCCTGTACCCAACCTGATTCCACAGACCCAGAACCTCCACTGTTCCCAAAGCTTCACATCCTCAGCAAAAGGCCATGGAGGAAAAATAATCAAATTAGTTTCCTGACATCCAAAATGAGACCAGGACTTTGCTGTGGCAAGAACCACAGGGTAAGATATTGTTGGAAGTAACCCAGGCTCTGGAGAAGGAGCAAATTAAACACAGAAGCCAAAAGAACAGAGGCTACAGCATAGAGTGACATTGCAGCCATAGGATGAGGGGGGACAGTTTTACACTGAAAGAGGGGAGATTGAGATGAGATGTGGGGAAGAAATTCTTTGCTGTGAGGGTGGTGAGAGCCTGGCCCAGGTTG
>JAOXNO010000015.1:2320498-2330924 GCA_028565335.1 Limnodromus scolopaceus | reverse complement strand
GGGTTCAAGGCCAGGTTGGAGGGGGCTTGGAGCAACATGGTGTGGTGGGAGGTGTCCCTGCCCAGGGCAGGGGGTGGGACTGGATGGTCTTTAAGGTCTCTTCCAACCCAAACCAGTCCATGATTCTATGAAAAAAATAGGTCTTTGAATAAAATCAAGGACATCAGTTCCTTTTCCACTGTGAATACTTTAAAAGTCTCTGTGGGTTCTCCACACCTGATGGAGCATCTCACATCTGTGCTCCCCCCTCAGTAAAACTGCCTGATTATCAAGGCTGGGCACTGTCAGGGCTAATAATCCTCGTCTGGCAGCAGGTTCTTCTCCTTCTGAACCAGTCCAGCCCACTATGCAGCCTTCAAACACTTAATGCTGCACTGGGGCCATTGGCAGTGGCCCTGGGGCAGAAACAGGAGCTTGAAACGGGAACTACTGCAGAAGGAAAAGTTCACAAGTGAGGCTGGTTTTCAATCTCATTGATAGTTCTCCCTGGATTAGTCCTTGCTTTAAGGTGGTTCATTGGCTGAAAAACCTTTGAGTTCACAAAGGCACACAGAAGTAGGTGACAGGAAATCACAAAACTGAGTCCAAAATTTTAAGTCCCTGGATGTTAAGTATTTTTCCCCTTAAAGAAAGAAGAGGATTTCTTAATTAGCATCCTTTTCCACATTCTCTGTCCCAACTTCTGATAGTGGGAGAGAATATCCCACCCAGAAGGATATTCAAACATCCAAGCCCTTGCTCAAACATTTTAGTCTTTGCACATGGGTGCGAAGGATGCAAAATAGTGGAAGAATGCAACTGAGAAACCCCAGAAAACAGAATAAACCCCAGACTTCTCAATTCCTAGTCAGTGTTCAAGCTGAAACCAAACACCTTTAAGCTCTTTGTACATGTATCCACCTCAATGACTCAGAGATCACTTCGCAGGAGAAATTAGGGCTTTTTATACAACAGAGAATATGCCGTATAATTTCAGTTCTGTCAGCTGCAGGCAGGTTAGCTCAGACCCCAGAACACAACACACTCAAGCAACACCTGTGAAGGAAATATTCCTGTCCTGGGAAAGGGGGTCAAAAATAAATAGAATCAGCCAGATCAGTGCCTCAAACTGGTTTGCTGCAATCACACAAATAGTTGCATCAGTGCAAAGGAGAGAATGGCACAGGGCAGTGGAGGCAGCTCATGGGAAAATTCATTCAAGGGAAGTGATGCTTAACCAGACTAGAGAGGAGGGAGGGTGCACGAAGCAATTCCTTACCCAGAATTGCAGTCAGGAACATCGCCTGCTTTCGCTCTCCCACACTAGGTCATCTGGGAGCAAGACCCTGCAGGCAAACAAGGACTGAGCTCCTCCCCACCAAATGTGCTTCCGTCTCACCCTTTGCCTTGCAGAAGGTGCCACAACTCCTCTTAAACACCATCCCACCCCACCATCCATCAGGACTTATCAGGCCTTATCGCATCTTAATCCACCATCATCCCCTCCTTTACAGGGAAAATGGGATGAAACTGCGGCGAAGTCTGCAGAGGGAGATAAAGTCGCTTTCTACAACCCATCCCCGCGGCAGGACTGCATGCCAGGGTGGCCCGAGCAGGCTGGGGCACACACCAAAGCTGCTCCGTCCAGCCAGAGGGTGATGCCCATTCCAGCCAGGAGCTGTCGGGGTACCCTGCCCTGAGCCCCAGCACCCACAGCACCCACTTCTCCCTGGCTCTCGCAGGCTCATAACCCCCTCTCGTGGCAAACACACAGCCCGCTGCTCCCTGACCCTATGCAGGAAAGGCTTCTCCAGCGCTGGATCCAGATTTCCAGAGCCCTTTAGAGGCTCTGCCCATGAAGCACATGAATATTGATGATTTGCAGAGATGCAGCAGCAAAAGCAGCTGCAGGGAGACAGACTCTCCGGAGCCAAGTTCAGCAAACGCTGCCTGGTGCGGAACATATCCTGAGGCAGGAGAAAGGAGGGGGAAAACACAGGGCTTTTGTGGGGAGAAATGTATTGAGCTTTTTAATAGCACTTAGAGAACCAGGATTCTACCTTTAACCAGGAAAGGGCACTCCATTCCTTAAATTCAAGCTTTGGAAAAATCTTCACCTGTTCTTAAAACTGAATGACTTTATGGAAAAGCAGTTTTACAGCTGGACACTTGCATTGCTTGAGCGGTCGTGCCAGCAATCCTGCCTTGTAGGTCAAAACTAGCACGGAGAGACTCTGGCTGCCTACCCTGACTCACTTCAGTTTGGCTTTCAGTGATTTATTTAAAGCAAGGTTATATTCTTAGTGTTTCTATTGTGCACATTTTAACCTGGAACCTGTCCTCCACTGCTTTGCTGATCAGGGGCTGCACTGGAAGCGGGAGAAGGAGTCCATCTTATGGACTGATGACCTATAGATCCTGTATCTCTCTTCATACATCTATAATCACAGCTCCTTCCCATACCTGTGGCAGCCCCTGCGCTGCAGCGGTGCCAGATCTCACACATGCATCTTCCAACATACCTATTCCCCCCCAGGTAGCCCCTACTCCTCCCTGCAGTGCCCCCCAACACCCTACATCTACTCGGAACTGGAATATGCTGCAGGTGGCTTGGGAGCTGTACATGCCAACCGCCTGAGACCTCCCTTAGAGTGGGCACAAATTTGGGTACTAAACCAAACCAGCCACCTCTGTGAAACCTGCAGGAATTCAGTGCTTTTGAGACATCTCCTCTCTGCCAAATGCTGCTGGAATTAGCCAAGGGTTTCAACTGTCCCTAGCAGGGGGAGGGAACACACATACCAATACAGGCAGATGTAATCTCCTGTCAGTGTTAAGCCAGCCTAGAAAGCAAGTGTCTTAGTCCCTGCTGAGAAGGGATACGGGAATAGAGGGGGAGAAACAAATGAGTAGGAAGTTTTCCAGTTCAGGAAGGGGAGTGTCAGGGCTCATTGCAAACATTGCAGCCTCCTCACTTCCCTACCAGTACAGGGAGTTCTGGTAGCACAGCTCACGTTCAGGCTCCAAGACCCCAGCCAAAGCCCATTTGCTTTCCTCTGGACTCTTCAAATCCCAGGGATTGCCAAGGTCTACTTGGAAAAAGCTAATGGCTGCTCTCAGTGCTGCTATTCCTTCACCCCCCAACAGCATAAGCAGAGCTGCCAGCAGCTGTTCGAGTGCAGCAAAAAGCCAGAAGGGATGGTTTGTCCCATATGAGCACCCTAAAGCTCACATACGATATTTATTAGGACTGCTAAACCAAAGCTGGTTCACTCACTCTCCCTTCGTGCTGTGGGAAGGAAGAGTGAAGTGATACCTTCCCATCTCAAAAGCAGGAAAGTTTTCTGGGGACAGTACTGCCTGTTCCCTTCCCTCTTTTCCCATCCCTTTGCATGGGACCATATCCACAGCTGCCTCTTTGTTGTGAAAGGGCTGATCCAGCCTTTAAGTTACAGCGATACCAGCCAAGCATGTATTCTGCAGTTGAGCTGAATGCAAGCGACCGATGCAGGAACACTGCAGTCACTGCGCTAGTGTGACCCCCTGAGACACCTCCAAGCAGCCTGGAGTGGCACAGAAATGAAACTGTCTGGCTACAAATCCCTTAAGACAAAGGGGACCCCCTGGTCCCCCCCAAATCAGCTGGGCAAAGTCAGTGACACACACACAGGAGTATCTCTCACTCAAGGGCAACTCGCTCCAGTACTCATTTGTTAAGGCATATGGTGAGTCTTCCCGAACAAAGGCAGGATGAAAAACTGGCACACCATCATACCGAGAAACAGGGGAAAACTGAGGATGGTTCTAATTTTGCAAAGCCTCATCAGCTGCTGCAGCATAGGCTGCTCCAAGTTTAGATGACATTGCATCAGTCCTCTCAACCTTCTAGTCAGGAGAAGGAAGGAAAAAAAAATAATACATCTACTCTAATCTGCAAAAAATCAGATGTTAGGAAAGGCTTTGGCTAAAGCTAGCACTGAGATCTCATTTTTCCAAAACTAAATGAAATTGCAGGTTTTCTTTCTTGGAAATCCATATTTCCAGCAGGTTGCTGAAGAGGACTGAGTGAAGGAAACAGCATGAGTGACCCACCCTGCTTATCTTTAGCAGTATCTGCTTGTCCCAAAGTTACAGGCTCAACAACTAACTCATACATAGAAGGGATCGGGAGAGAGGCTATTCACAGCAGCCCCTTCATTCAGGTCCCCCAGGAAGAAAGGTGAACAAAAGGATGCTAAGAAACAACTGGCTCCAAAATTCAACATAAATTCAGTGCTGTGAAAAGTGCTGTGCTTTAGACAGTGTTGCAGAGCCCTCCTCCTGAGGCTGAGCAGTGCCCAGGTGTGAGGAGAGAGATGGGGCTCTGCCACCTCTCCACTAGCCCTGGAACAACATCCATCTTTGAGCAGGGCAGTCCACTGGGCCACTGCATGGAGCAAACCATGGTGGATGCAGGGTAAGGTCCAAAACTGACTAAGAGAAGAATGTGCCCTCTAAGCCTCAGCACCCACCACTGAAAGCAGCCACGTATCAGTCACAGGCCACACTCACGATTAACAAGATAAACAAAGCCATCTGTGACCCTAAAAAATATCAACAGATGTTGTTCCTCTGACTCATGCAGGCAGAGCAGGCACGAGGACAAACAGAGGCAAGAGCAAAGATCCCAGCTTATCTGCTCTTCCTCAGTTTGCAAGCTCCCCAGCTCCTTTCCAGAACTGCTGCTGAGCTGCAAAGTCAACACAGAATCAGAGAACTGTAGGGGTTGGAAGGGACCTCTGGAAGGGAGATCATCTCCTCCAACCCCCTACCAGAGCAGGGTCACCCAGAGCAGGCTGGACAGGAATGAATCCAGGCAGGTTTTGACTGTCTCCAGAGAAGGAGACCCCACACCCTCTCTGGGTAGCCTGTTCCAGGGCTCTGCCACCCTCAAAGAAGTTCCTCCTCATGTTTAGATAGAACTTCTTATGTTCAAGTTTGTGCCCATTTCCTCTTGTCCTGTCACTGGGCACCACTGAAAAAAGACTGGCCCCATCCTCCCTTTAAGTATTTATAAGCATTGATGGGATCCTCTCTCAGTCTTCTCCAGCTGAACAGCCCCAGGTCTCTCAGCCCTTCCTCATCACAGAGATGCTCCATCCCTTGATCAACACACTCATAGTAGCCAGGTTTGGGGAATAAAAACATTGCTCACCTGGAATCCAACAAACATGTTGTACCAGTGACTGGGAGGGACTTGGCACGGAGGATCAGCCCAGGTACGTCATGGAGTGGAACTGCTGGAGACAGCATGGGATCAGCCACCTGAAACAGATCCTGCACCATCGCCGTGTGACACCAGGGCTTCATCCACATGTAAGAGAGAGACACACAGATGAGCAAGAGCCTTATGGTGCAAGCACGCAAGAACACCCAAGGTGCACACGTGTGTGTTTCGACATACCTCCACCATTGGAAAGGGTAGAGGCAGCCCATGTTCCCCTGGGGGAAAGCAGGCAGCTGCAGAAGTCACGGTGTTGAGGTGCCAAAGCAGGTCCCAGCAGCAAACCTGGAAGAAAAGAGCCCGGGGGTGAATGGGAACACGCACTGCACTGATGAGCAGGGCAGAGATCAAATCAATAATGGGAAAAGTCACCAAAATAGAAGTTTTGGAAGGTTCCAAAACTATTTGTGAAGTGGGGCCAAATTTGACTAATAGCCTCAGCCAAAATGGAGAAAATAATTAGAAAAACATTGAAACATGTCATTTTTAGTTCTTTTCTTATTTTTTTTCCCCTAACTGAAACATTTCACTTCGGAAATGATGAAACATTTTAGTCGCAGCAGGATCTTGGAGCCTTTGTCCCAGCGAAACAGGAATGTTTATTCGGTTTGTCACTTACTGACTGAGTTAAATGTCAGGAGGAAATCTCAGTGTTGCTTTTTCATGTAAAAATAAAGAAAAATCAAAAACATATAAAAGATTTTATCCTGTAGTACAGGGCACCAGAAGAGGCCAGCACCTTTCCTGTCCAAGTCCTCAACTCCCCTGACATCCCAACAGAGGACCAAGCTGCTGAGGACTTGCCAGCTTGCAGGGAGAAGTGATGAGGTGACCTCAGGTGACAGAGGAGGTTAGAAGAGAAGGGTTGCCCTTGGGAGCCTCTCCCTCAACCCAAGGAGCTGTCCCAAAGTGGTCCTGGGAATGGTAAGATCAAAGGAAGGCTGAGAGGGACATTAAAAGCTGGTGTGAAAAGCCCCCCAGAGCTCCCAGAATGGGACAACTGGGACCTTCTGTGCCCAGGGGTGCTGGGGAAAGCCACATCCTGCTTCTTCCATCACACAGAGGGGCCTCTGCCAAGAAGTCAGCCTCTCCCGTGACTGGTGCCTTGGCTTTGTCTTATTTTAGGGTCTGGTGAAAAGACTTGGGGCCTTCTCCAAGCTTTACTAATGAAGGGCTGAGTGTCACAGCCAAGAGACTCGGGATCCCACGCTGCTCCCACCACTCCCTTCCCTTGCTCCCTCCTCCATTAGAAATCCCTGCCCACACCCCACATGGATCTTGCAGATCCAAGGGCTCACCACTGGGGTTTATCATCACAGTTTCAGGAACCATCGTTCCAGCCATAGGTGGTACGATATCCACAGCAGACCCTGAACTCCAGTCCCCTCCCAGTGCACCGACAGCTTGTCCCAAAAACCACACCGGCCTTGCCCAAATAATGACCTTTAACTACTCCAACCATGGGCCAAACGCTAAGTCAGCGCTCTGAGCAGCTCTCAAACTAGCCAAGAGGGAACTACGGCAAGAGATATTTCTCTAAATGCCATTACACAATTGCCTGCCTGAACCAAAGCCTGGGCTCAGCCATTTACAAGCATTTTTGAGGAGCACACCCTATTTCCAGAGTGTCCCACCACAGGTCTTCTTGGGATAGATGGTGGCACGGTGGCTTTTGGGGTGTTGGTGTGGGATATGGAGAGCCCAGCATGTGTCCACATCAACCGCCAGCTGCTGGGAGGAAACCGAGACCCGGTGATTATAACAGGGAGGGAATTGGGAGCTGGGGCATGAAACTAGAGAGGGGAAACATTTAAGCTTTAATCTTGGAAACAGCTTCCTGATAGTAGATTTATGAGCAATGGGAATAGTCTCCTTTGCAGAAGGCTGGAAGCTCTGTTGCACAGGGCTTTAAAAACAAGACCGGATAAAAGAGTAGACAATAGACAAGAGGAATGGCTTGTGCTTTGACCGTAAGATGGATAGGACCGGATGGTTCACTTCCAGCTCCAGCCACCCTGCCCATACATCAGTGGCAAATCTCCCACCTGCCCTCTGTGGCATTTGCTTATTTATGTGATTAACCAGCAAAAGTTGTCAGAACAGCAGCACAGCGCCACTACGAAAGGCAGCCAAACAAAGGTGACCAGCCCAAATTTCTATCCCTTCTCTCACTCCGCTGCAGCTGCCGAGGTGACCTCTTGGGGCTGTTGCAGAACCTCATTTTTCAGCTAACGCCTGGGTGTAGTAGCCAGAACCAGGGGCTTGACACATCCGACTTTTGTGCAGGAGCCCACGGAAGGGGTATTTTCATTAATACATGTGTCTTGTTTAACTTGGACGCTGGAGTAGCTGAACTTTTTCTGACTTAGTTCTCCCTCTCTCTATATATATCACACTTTCCTGTAATCAACCTTTCCTTTTTTCCTGACTTGGCCTTTCCCAGCAAGTTCTTAGGTATTGGCTTTCTTCAAAGCTGCTTTAGTGCTGCTGAAGGCTGTTGAAGTGACAGCTCTGGCGATCCGAGCACTATACTCACCCACGAAAGCCGTCCAGCTCAGGCAGCCACAACGTGGGATCCACAGCTCCTCACTCCCCTGGCCCCACTTCCAACCTCAGTATGACCTGATCACGGCAAGGGGTGAAAAAGCTAAAGCAGCCAAGCTCCACACCTCACAGATTCCTGACTTCTTCACACACATCCTCTAACAACCACGGGTGAACATCAAGCTGCTGAGCTGTGTGGCTCAGTCCTGTCACATTGGGCAGCTCTGGGGACATACAACACACACCTACCCCGCAGCTGGCTCCAATTCCATGCCCAAGAGGCTACGGCAGAGCTGGCAACCCCAGGGGCTTGGTGCTCCATGCTCAGACCCTTCGCCAGGGTCCGTCGGGAAGCCTGCCCGAGGCTCAGCCTCATAAAACCGCCCAGCCAGTACCCTAAGAAGGGATTAGATGCGAAAGTCTGTGACCTCAGCCGAGTACAACGAGTCAAAAGCACTCTGACTCCAGGCTTATTGCCCCACAAAAACATCAGCGAAATCATTTCATTAATCCCCAGGGCCCCATTTCCTTCCTTCCCTCCCTCAGCCAAGCCGAAGCTTAAAATAGCATTTTGCATTCCTCATATTTCACTCCAAAGCTAATTAATACCCAATCAGCCAAAAACTCTTCTCACAACAGCCTGGCTTGATCATGCAACCTGCCCACCCTTGGCAACAGCAAAAGCACTCTACGGGGCTCCCAGCTCCTCCCAAATGGCATTTCTGATGGAGCATCTGGAGAGAACTGCTCTAAGGCAGCAGAAAACAGGAAAGCAGTGAAATTAAAGCCCCACGTGCAGTCTTACCTCTGCCCCACGTGCACGCACAACTCTTACGTGCCCATAAACAAACTCACACTGTTTTCATTCCCCGACACCACAAGCACAGCTGCTCTTCACCAGCTTCTAGCAGCCCCTAAAGGCAAAGACATAAGTTACCTTCTGTCTCCCCTTGTTGGTACCCGCGCTACAATGCAGGGCTGAAACTGCACTCCTGCCTGCTTTCCTGTGCGCAGGGAAACAAAGAGGCAATTTTTAATTCAGCTAAAAGGGCCTGGCAAAACCCTCGGATTCAGGGCAGGGGACGGGAAAGAAGATGGAGCACAGGTCTTTCTTCATTTGGACTTCACGGCTATTCCTCACCCTCTCAGGAGCCAAGCATGAGTCAAACGACAAGGCTGTGCAGATGATGGAGCGTAACTGCAAAGTCTGATGCGAGTCTGAGCCGGGCAGGAAAACACAGCCAGGAGAGCTCTGAACACATCAGTGCATGAGACATCAAGCCCCTTGCTGCAAGATCTTTCTTGCTCGAGGCCCACGCACACCCGGCATGGGCTGAGAGGATCACACACAAGGCACTGGCTGTCTCTGGCATGCAGGGACCTGGTCTAGTGGGAGGTGCCCAGGGCAGGGGATTGGGACTGGATGATCTTTAAGGTCCCCTCCAACCCAAACCATTTAATGATTCTATGACTATGGACCATGAGAAGCTGGTCTCATGTGTCCCAAACACATGAAGAAGATGTGGCAGCTATAGGGGAGGGAGCAGAGGTCACCGAGTGCCATCTCACACCAAACAGCCCACACAACATGTCACTTTGTTTTTCAGTCTGAACTTCCACCCACAGACCAAACACAAGGACAGACTTCACACTCCAGCCAGTCTCATGAGCACCAGCCCTTGCTCGCTGCATTAGCAGCATCTCATTAATACAACCACCAGGAATATGTGGCAGCACCAAGATCTGGAGTGAGTTTTGTGTTGGCTACAGCCCATGTCTGAGGACAACCTCAGTCCCCAGAGACATGGTGGCTCCTCCATCCATCCTGCAGCCTGTCCACAGCAGAAGGAAGGCATGATGGCACATAGCAAAGGAGGAACAAAGACCAGTCCTTCCCATGGGGCACCAGCGATGGAAACACAAAGCCCTCTCGCTCCTCAGCTGGATTGAGCTTGAAAATGTTTCCAAAGGGCAATATGGAAAAATCCTGTTACCAAGTGCAACCACAACAGAATTCAGCCCATGGGACAGCTCTGAGGCAGATTTACAGCTCTGTGCAACAGGAGATTGCTCATCCCCTCGGTTTAGGCTGAGCACCGAGCAACCAGGCCTTGCATTTACTGCTTAAAAAACCCCAAACACATAAAAATATCCACACCAACTGCCCTGCATCTCTGCAGAGAGCTCCATCTCCTCCAGCTGACAGCTATGAAGAGGCAGAAGACCCTGACCCTCTCACCCGGATCACAGACCCCCTCAGAGGTCAGAAGATGGAGGCCTGCAGGTGTTTTTTTTCCTGTCCCTCGAGCAAGATGAACTCTGCTCCCCTGGGACAGCAGCTGGCGTTAATCCTGGATCCCTCACAGGTCACCACCTGTATAAATAGAAGCCCTGAGGAGCCACAACACGGGACAACACCTCTCCCTAGTGGAAGGGCCACACACCCACCCCCTCGGGCAGCCCTTCACCAGGGACCCCCTGCACCCACGGCCAGGCCCTGCCGCAGCCCCCGGGCCCTCGCCAGCACACCCAGAGGGCTCGGAGCCTCCCACAGCCGGACGGACGCGGCCCTCAGCGGTACCGCGGCCCCTCACAGACCCCGGCCGGGAACCGACTATTACCCAAGCGGCAGAATAAGCT
>JAOXNO010000015.1:2255220-2273681 GCA_028565335.1 Limnodromus scolopaceus | reverse complement strand
GAGCACACTGCTTGCTCATTGTCATTTTGCTGTCTACCAGGACCCCCAGATCTTTCTCTTCAGAACTTGTTTCCAGCGGATCCATGCCTAAAGAAGTTATCAGTGAATTCAAAAAAGGGTCAGTCTAAGACCGTGTGTCAGTGTTTTTTGAGAAAACTGTCACACCGTGATGTGTCAGGGGGAACCAGAGGCTGATTGCTGAGGCAGCCTTCAGGAAATGAGTCAGTGTTCGAGGGAGACACCGTTTCCTTCCTCTGCTCAGGGAGCAGCGCGGTGCCCCTTGAGCAACACTTATCCAAGCACAGAAACACCACCTGCCCTTTTGGCGTTTTGGTAAGTGTCCCATACAAAATCTGCAGAAAAAAAAAACTATTGCTGGGGAAATACTAAAAGCTTTTAACCAGCCCTGCACAAAGATGAGGAGCTCTGAGGACTCCTTATGGGAGGTCTTCGAGGATTTCCTCTCTTGTTATATCCTAATTTAAATGAAGATTAATAGTGCTCTGTGGCACAGACATTGAATGGGTCTGATTCACGTGCTGGTTTAGCCTTTTCAATGGAGCTGAACATCATTATTCCAGCAGATATGGAAGATGGGTTTCTTTAAATATTTGAAGATTTTATTTTAGTGTACATAGTCTTTACCCAAACATCCCTCAACCTCCTGAGGCAGCTCTTACACCACAGCTAATTCTGAAGCACTACCTCATTCCCCGTCTCCTCTGAAGACACTCTCCCTGCTTTCGAGGTCTCAGAGCAGCTCTTCCTCAAGCACTCAACACCCTCCAAACCCTCGTTCCTCATTTCTCGCATCCTTGTACCTGCCTCTCTCGTTGCCAAGCCCTCGCTTTGCTGGCCACTTTGACATCCACCCATCCATCCATCCATCCCCTCTGCACTACACCCCCAAACCACACGCAAACCCTGCGGCTTCCTTGGCTACCTCTGCAGGAGCTGTACTTCTCTTGCTCTCCACAGAGCTCTTAATCCTGTCCTGAATACATTTTGCCAGGACTACAGCCTCTCCAGCCTCTTCAACACCAGCCCTTCCTATTCTCTAAGCAAGAAACCACAACAAAAAATGATGTTCCTACCCATGGATTTCATTTAGTCAGTGCTTTCCTTTCCACTATCCATCCACCCATTACTATGGGAAATTCAAAGCAGTTCTCATGGCTCTGCTTTATCCCCCTCCGACCCTGGTCTGTGCTGGAAGAACTGGAAGCCACACACACACCCACCCTTGAGCCCCTCCACAAGAGCCACAGACATTTTGTGTCAGAATACCGTCAGAAGGTTCATCCCTAGGTGCAACAGAGGGAATTTATTTCAGATGCATTTTCAGAAAGGTCACTTCCTAAATTCTTTTTTTTTGCTGAACAGCTTTACCTCATGTGATAGACAGCTACAAGCTAAATCTGTTCATGGGCCATTTCTGTTCACACATATTCTACTTGGGCTTTTTACACCATGGAAATTTAAAAAGAAACAACCCCCAAAACCACCCCAAAAAACAAAACCCAAGAGTAAGGTTGTGCAGCTTTGCAAGATGCATCGCACGCGGGCGACAAGATCAGCAGCTACTTCCTTCAAAATAACAAGCCCGAGCAAAAATCAGAAGATGGTCCAATGCTAGTTTTTAACTATGAGCACTTAAAATACACACACACACAATTCTCGCGTGAGAAACAAACCCCAGCTAACCCAGATGCATCTGTCCTTTTCTCTTCCACCCAACTAAAGACTTTTTTCTCTACTTCTACCTAAGGCAGAGCACATTTACTCCAGGATCAAAGGCAACATTTCAAGGCATAAAGATTCAAAAAACATGAAGTCTATATTCTAAAACTCAGTGGGAAAAGAAAATACAACCAAACCAGCCAGATTTTCAAGAGTACTCAGTAGCAAACGGCTCCTGTTTTTCTCCCTGGGTGGTGCTGTTCACATTTTAAAATCTGGCCACCCGGGCTGAATTACACCTACATTTGTAATTATGTTTACATACAAACGTATAAACACACAGAAGTCAGTCTGGGAAGGAAGGTGAGTGGTGTCCCAGAAAACAAGCTCCAACCCACTCCTGGCAGCAGCCGCTCCTGAGCCGGGGAGATTCCCAGAGAAAAGCCCTGGGAGCTTCTGGCTGCAGAAAGGAGGGTTTGGGTGAGGGATTGTACCCCCCGAGTCCCACACAGCTGTGCTTCCAGCACCCTGGCACCTCGCTTGACAATTGGGGGGACATGATTAAAAACAATTAGAGCTCTAAAACATTTCTGTTTGATAAGTATTATCCCTAAAATACATTTTCTGTAACATATGGCACGGACAGAATACACAATGGTGTAGGAGATCCATACAAAGACTTTTCGATCACTGCGCATTTGGCATGATCAGCTTGACATATTTTATGTGCTAATTATCCACTGTGTTAATAATGGATTTTTCAGGTCTCCTCGTAATTAAAAATATCTTTACACATTTCTTTGTTTTGGGTAAGCCAAGCCCCATGTTCAGATGTTATACTTATTAGAAAATGTAAATATAGACAATTCTTTTGAATTGGAAAGCCAAAACATTTTGCTCAGGGAGAAAAAGCCAAAAACCCCGAGAATTTTCTCTTCTCTCCATGCTGTGTAATTTCAGTGATCCGCTCAGAAAATCTGTCAAGGCTCTGCCCACCAGCAAGAGAGACATTCCAAACTCCTGTTGAAAAATATCTGTAGTACACCAGTGTCTATTCTCTCCCTTGCACTCGCACGGCATGTTATACAGACATATACACAGTGACAACGACAGCAAGTTTTATTTTCTGAAGGTTTTTCAGTTCCCTTGGAATAATTCCTGGCCCCCGAGCTGCAATATCTGCAGGGCTACATACCGTTGCTGGAGAGGAGCGTGAAGTATGTGACAGGGAATGTCTAGTGTTTTCCATCCCCCCATGAATGAGATAGGCTCCCGAGCCGGAGAGGATCGGACTTCCCCCAATGTCCATGGTGATGCCCACCATGTTGTGAGAGGGAATGGCTGTAGGAGAGGATGCCGCTGTAGTCACCTGAGCTCCACCTCCCTGCGGTTCGAAGTAGGATGCTGCGCTGCTGGGGGCGTAAATCTGAGCTTCGGTGTTGTAGGAGTAGGTGGCTCGTCTGTCAAAGGAACAAGAGGGTCAGGAGGTTGGGAGGAGCCTGCAGAGCTAATCCCATGGACAACAGTTCCCACAATCTGGACCACCCTTTAAAAAAAAAAATAAATTTGACTCCATTGTTGGTGGGATTTCATAGAATCTGTTGGGTTGGAAGGGACTTTTAAAGGTCATCTAGTCCAACCTCCCTGCAGTAAGCAGGGACACCCTTAACTAGATCAGATTGCTCAGAGCCTTATCAAGCCTGACCTTGAATATCTCCAGGGATGGCGCCTCCAGCACATCTCTGGGCAACCTGGGTCAGTGTCTCACCACCCTCACATTAAAGAACTTCTTAATGTCTAATCTATACCTACCCTGCTCTAGTTTAAAACCACTGCCCCTCGTTCTACAGCTACGTGCCCCTGCAAACAGTGCTTCCCCAACTCTCCTGTAGGCCCCCTTCAGGTACTGGAAGACCACTATAAGGTCTCCCTGGAGCCTTCTCTTCTCCAGGCTGAACAACCCCTTTTCTCCATTGAAATTGAACCCTGTGCTTTAAAAGTCACCATGTTAATTGTGACAATGTTAATCAGTCCCGTGAGGGCCCTGGAGCCCAGGAGCTGCTCTGCAGCCATGGGAGCAACCTTGGTGGAGAAGGCTGAGAGCATCCCGAAGGGCAGCAGGGGATGCTCAAAGCAGGGGGTACAGCAGAGAGGAGGAAGAGGAAACCTTACAAACCCCTCCTTCTTCCTCTGGCAGTTACGCTCTGGTTCCTAAAGCACCCCACCTCACCACACAATGGGCAGAGGAAAACACCGGGCCATTTATGTAGCAGGATTCCCTGGAGAACAGCCCCTCCATGAGGAAAACACCTCCTCTGAGGGTGGAGTCTGGCTGAAACTACCCCCGTGCACACAAGGGAGCACGGGAAAGGGTTGTTCCTCCTCTTCCTCCCTTTAACAGTGGGCAGTGCCAGCAGCAGCACCCGGGTGGAAGGAGCCGGGGAGAACCCAAGGGCTGAGCCCAGCTGGGAGGGGAACAGGGCTCTGCTCCAGCCAACAAGAGACTCTTACATGGTTCCATTGGTATAAACAGCTTCTCCTCCTTCCACATACTGGACCTGGGATGGATATACGTGCTGCACAGATTGCACCTGGAACAAGCAGCATAAACTCGAGTTACGGGTATGTTATTGCCAAGGAACAGCAGGAGAAATTGCATATTACATCCTTAAACAACTTTCAACCTTACCTTGACATTTAGGCTTTCTTTTTAAGAGAAAAAAAAAAAAGAGAAAAACAAAACAAACAAAAAACCCCACATGCTTAGGAATCCCAAAGGACCAATTTATTTTAAAAGGTCATATTAAAATAAATAAATAAGTAGTTGCTCCATGAGCAGTGGAAACAATGGAGCTGGGTTTCCTCTGCACACACGTCTCGGGGCTGGTTCTCCGCTGACTAATAAGGGTGAGATCATGCTGCAGCCTGTCCTTCAGAGAGAAAGTTGGCAGCATCCCTTGGCACCCCAGCCCCCTTTTCCCTTGGTCTGGGGGGGATATACTTGCCCTCTGTCAAGTTGGTATCGGTGGGGTTTTTTTCTGAAACTGAGCAACCAAATAAAAAATCGCTAGAGGAAAAAGTCAAGAGAGTCAGACTCACTGTCCACATGAAGCAGCACCACATATGCCTGGTTTCTTAGGAAACAAGGACTGCAAAAGGCAAAGTTCAGATAAATAAAAACACTTGCATGGCTCTCTGTCACCTAACCTTTCTCTGAAGCCACATGCAGTCAGTACATTTATTTGTGTAATTAAAAAAAATCCCAAACACCATGCCTCTAAAAAAATCTTTAGAGAGGAGGACTGCTTTTAAATGGCAATTAAAAGCAACCATCAAATCTTCAAATGTATGAAAAGCAACTGCTAGAGTAAACGTTTTTTCTAAACTTTAAATAACTTGAGAGTTTCTTTCGCCATCAATCTCAGAAAGGAAGAGAGAGATGGAGAAAGCTGCTCTCACAGTGATCGCCAGTTCTCTAATTGCACCCAACTCTCTAATCACGATTTTTCTAAGCAGGTATCTGGCACGGTTTCAGATGTCATGTGGGATGTGGGGTCCTGTTGACACGGGGGTCCCTGTGTGGTGTCTCACCCTGGAGATATTTATTACCTGTTGTGGAACCTGCTGAACTCTGGGCACAGAGATCTGCTGCATCTGCGCTCCTTTGGGAGCGGAACCTGCTGCTTGGACCAGAACCCTCTGAAAGAAGAAGAAACAGCAACAAACACTTTCAGTCTGTAACAGAGTTAGGATTCTCTTTTAAATTTTCATGGAAAGCCTCTCCTCTGCTCCCGAGGCAGCAGTACCCTTACTTAGCGTCCCTGTGGTCTCTGTCCTTCCAGTGTAACCTGCACCGGACACCAGCCCGAACTCAGAACCCTGAACCTGGGAAAAGCTGGATCCACGTTTTCTGACACAGATCATCTTTTAAGTCTCCACACAAGGAAAAAAAAACAGCAAACGGTTGATTGATGAGAGGAGCTCAACACGAGGTTCAGTCACAGCTAAACAAGAACCACTCCTCACACGTTCACATTTTCCTCCTACGGCTGCAAAGTTTCTTCTCTCCCGGCTGCCTTAACAAACCACGCTCTGCCTCCTGCACCATCAAATCGTGCTCTCCAAAGGCACCACAGCCCTTACAGGTTCTACCAGCACCAAAGCTCAGATGGTTCTGTGCCACCAAGGGCACAGAAATGCTTTGTGTTGCCTTACCATGGTCAACTCTGTCCTCTCCCTCTCCCCTGTCATTTCCAGCCTCCCCTGCTCTTTGTGTCACGCTTGGCATTCAGTTTGAGGATGGACACGCATCTCGTAGAGAGCTCAGCACCTTGCAGAGACAGCCAACCAAGCGTGGGGACGTGGTGGATGGAAAGAAAGGATCAGCAAGGCCTGTGGGAACAGAGCCTGGGATACTGGCACGAGAGGAAGGAAGGAAGGAGACATTCAAGCCAAAGATCAGTACGGCCTTTTAACTGACGAGGACCTTGTCCGAGGAGACAGTCACCCCCTGTGGCTTGAGGCTTTAAAAATACCCAGAAGATTGGGCCAACAGAACAAAAACTGCAAAACAATGGCACATGAATACTAGAAGAGACCTTGCCAATTACCCGCCACCTTATACATATATATATTTATGATTCTTAGCCCTCTGACGCCTTCCCAACATGCCCTTTGTAACCAGCCAGAAATTCTATTCTAGTAGAATCATAGGAACGTGATAATTGCCCAGATTTCTAGGCACCCTCTACCACAGCAGTCCCCAGGTGACCTTCAGTAAGTCTGGACACACTGGAGATAGGGACACATACACTTACGCCAGCCATCGCTTTGTCCCTTTTCTCTCCAACAGAGGCTGTAACCAGTACACGATGGGAACATGAAAAGCCCTCGTTCAAGTCCTTGGCAATGCCACCTGCATCAAAGGCTCAGAAAGATTCGTTCCTTTCTCCTATTTTTTACCCATTTTCTGTCATTGCTTTTACAAGCGACACGTCTCCTTTGGCACAGCTGCCTGGCTCAGCTACTTGTGGAATTTGTCCCTGCCTGTCCGGTTGCTCCCACTGCCTTCCAACCCAAAAAATTAACCATCCCCAACCTGTAAGATGAGGCCATCCTGCTCATACAGCCTTCGCTCACACTGGAAGGTGGACCAGTGATCGACAACACCAAAGGCTTCCTCCTCACACCACTCATGCTGCCAGTAGTTCATTCCTAGTGTTTTCTTCGCGCTGCCGGTGAGAAGGGAAGGCTCTGGATGCTCCTCCTCTTCAGCAATATTCCGTGATCCTCTGGGTCTTCCTTAATCCATGGAGTTCCACTCAATATTCCGTGTCATGATGACAGCACTGGCAAAGGCTGGACAGGTAATTTCATAATCCAAAGCCAATGAGTTTTCCCAACTTCTTTAATGCGTTGTCACAGTCAAATTCCCACTAATGACTTACGACCCCTATTGATCAGCGATACCCACATCATTCCAACATGAACAAGAAACGTCCCCCAGAGCAATGGAAGATGGGAAGGCTGGAAGATGACCAGGAGCTGGCCAACCACGCACCGAAGCACACGCTGGGAATGTCCGAGTCTCCCGGTGAATCGAATGCTCCTACTAATTCGCGATTTTCAATTGTTCCTTTTCATCAGCATCCAATGGCAGCTACTTCTGCTCACTTGGGAATCGGAGAAGGGTGTAGCTAAGTTACACCCACCCATCCTCTTATCCCTCCAGCTTCCTGTGACAGAAACTTCTTTTGATAGTTCCCCAAATGGCATAAAAAGCATCTAGTTTTACTTAACCCTTCCCGTTTCGCACTGGGTAGTTTTCATTCATCAGTTGAAGTTATCATTTCTGTCCTACCAGGAGACTTCCCAAGTGCATCATATTCATGTATATGAATCATGAATCATAAATCCCTCCTCCCCAATTTAAAACACGAGGATCCACCTACCAAAGGAAGAGCCCTCCACCCTCTCCATTAGCACTCCCCCACTCTTCTCTGCTGAGCTCGGTGCCTCATTTGCAGAGATGCCTTTAAGGACAGTTTCATTTTCTCCCACTTTTATTGACACACCAAATAATGACAACAGGATATTGCACTGAAGCAAACACCAAACTGGCATGAAATTACTTCCTTGGGGAGCTAAGTTAAAATTTAAATCCCATGTTTTAAAGCTTACTTATTTGTAGGGCGACCACACAAAATATCTATGGCCTTTATCAACACCAAGTCCAGCAATAGATTCTCCCCACTACCCTCGACGAGCTGATTAAAAATCCTCTCCCCCATATAAAAACCATGGATTAAACCACATCTGCCAGTAAAAGAGGTCTCTTCTCCATGGAAACGGCATTCCCAGCTGCGCATACGTTACCTGCTGCGAGGCTGGCACGGGCTGGACTACGGGAGCCTGGGCAGAAGTGTGAAGTGCCACAGAAGCTGCTGAGTCTGATCCACCCTCTGGACTCTGCATGCTCACTGCTGGGGAGAGCAGAGCACCGTCAGGCAGGGAAAAGACAGCCCCACACCCCAGCAAACGCCCCGGGAACCCGCGGGGAACAGGAGCAGAATCCCAGTGGAAGATCCAGGGGAAGCGCTGGGAAGGAAGGTAGCTGCCTTCCTACACAGAGGAGCCTTTTTAGTCTTGTAGCTAATTTTAATACGGTATTATATTAAGAAAAAAAGAAAGTTGCACAATTGTTCCACAGAAAGGAGAGGGAAGGAACAGAAAATGCACTTCTAAATATAACCGAAAAGTAGCATTGGAAAATTATTGTGTCAGAGTGAGGATATCTTGAGATCTGGAAGAGTAAGAGCTTGTTTTAAAAATCATTTTTTCTGCCTCTCTGCCTTATCATGTTTTAACTACTGCAAAAAAAAAAAAAAAAAAATAACCAAATCTAAGTACATGCCTGGAGCTTTCATTGGGAAAGCGAGGTGGTCAATTTGAGTTTATAGAATACATTCCATATATTCATGGAATAGTTTGGGTGTGAAGGGACATTTAAAGGCCATCTCATCCCACCCCCTGTCTTGGGCAGGGACATCTTTAACTCGATCAGGTTGCCCAAAGTTCCCTCCAACCTGGCCTTGATCCCTCCAGGGATGGGGCAGCCACAGCTTCTCTGGGCAACCTGGGCCAGGCTCTCGATACCCTCATTGTAAAAAAATTCTTCCTTAGATCTAATCTAAATCTCTAACCCTCTTTTAGTCTAAAGTCATTACTCCTTGTGCTATCGCAACAGGCCCTGCTAAAAAGTTTGTCCCCAGCTTTCCTGGACCCCCTTTAGGTACTGAAAGGCCACAATAAGGTTTCCCTGCAGCTTTCTCTTCTCCAGGCTGAACGTCCCCAACTCAAACGCTTTCATTTGGAAAGTGGGGTGGTCAATTTGGGTTTAGAATCACGAATATGAATAGCAGAAGAACAGCGATTGAGCACCATTTGAAAACCCTCAAACCACCCCCACAAAGAACCACCTCTATTCTCCCATCTGTGTCCTCGCCCCAAAATCCCATCAGCGTCACCAAGGTCCCCAAACACAGACACAGCATCGCCCTCAGGTCCTGTTCCCGTGGTGCCACCCTACGGGAGTGATGCCCTCAGCACCTTCAAGCCACCCGGGTCCCCAGCACTCACCCAGTGTCACTCGGGAAGCATCCCAAGGGCCACGTGGGGATGTCCTGGGGATGGCGAGGTGGCAGGAGAGCTGGCCCTGCAGCACGGGCTCTCCAGCCCTTGAGGCTCCTCGCCCCATGAGGGCACTGTCACCCCTCCCAGTGTCGGTCCCCCACAGGCCACAGGGCATGTTAAAGCCCAGCCGCCCCAGGGACACCAAGGTGACACCACGATGGTGCTTTGTGAGAGCAAATAATGTCATCTGGGGTTTTTTGATGTAATACGGAGGGGTGGGGGAGCCCTTTTGTCTCACCTTCTTGTGAAATTTCCTGTTTAAAAAACTATTTTCCGAGGGTTTCTGCTGTCACTCCAAAAGATTCAGAAACATCCAGATTTTGAGCAGTGTTATTTCTCCTTTCTCAGCCCCGCTGCTGAGCGTAGCGCAGCCTCCAAATAACGGCGTGAAATCTTTTCCTGTTTTATTTCCCTTCTCCATACAATATTTAAACTTTTTCCTCAAAATAGCGCAAGAGGCAAAAGGGAAAATGAGAAACAAAGAGACACTGGGCCTTGCTCACTTATGGTAAGAAGAAATACAAGGGGAAGGTGAAATTACAGAAGTTACCTGTTTATTCTCCTCCAGACAATGAAAAAAAACCCAAATATTTAGATAAAGATTATTTTTTCAGTTAGTGCTGACCCCATATTCCCATGTTACCCATTAGCAAATTACACCAATTACTCTCCTGACTCCCCCGAACCCCACAGCCCGCAAGTAATTTTCTTTAACATTATCTTTCTTGCATCCAGGAGAAAGAGAAGATACAGAACCCACAGAGTCACTGCTCCAAATACAGCATCCAGATTAATTTAATGACCCAGAAACACGGTAAAGAAATTAAGGCACTATTTCTGCCCATTGGTGGCCCTCGAGCCCGTAGCAGCCGGGCCCGACCCCGTTCCCTGCAGCTCCACTGAAGCGTTTTAAACCAAAACCAGTTTGTGAGAAGACACCAGTCGCGATAGGGCTGTGGGATCCTGAAAATAATAATTCTTGCAGTAAATTAACAAAACAGCCTCCCGCCTGCTCCAGCCCCAAATTATTTGCAACTAAAGATTGGGCCAGCACCGTTGGCAAAAGGGGCAGGTTTATAAAGCTCACATGAAGATGCTCAAGGAGAAGAGAGGGGTCACTTTTACCGTACGTATTCTCCTCGCTTTCCAAAGGGTGTTGTGTTGTCTATCATCTGTGCCCAGGGCTCCAGCCCCCAAGCTTTCTAGGGTTTTGCGATTGGAAACGTATAGCACGGTGAGGTTACAGAAGAAAGGTGGGTAAGTTGTCAAATATATTTCAATGTTCTATTTGAGAATGGTTCCGGGAGGGTGAGATCTTGGCATTTCAAGGCTGCAAAAGGTCTCTTCTCAAGTGTAGACCTAATCAGAAAAGGACACTCAGGAGCGATGTTATCTCAAAATCACCACCTACTCATCTCTGCTGATGAATTTTGTCTTCTGGTTTCCCTCAGTGACCAAGAGAGACCAGAGCGAGGCCTGCACGGTGGAAGATGAATTCTCTGCTGCCAAAATAAATCATCAACACTATTTGCAGATTTGTTACAAAGCGCAGGCTCTCTTAATGATGACAACCAAGCCAGACACAGAGACCCCGATGAAATCTGCGGCTGGTCCTTCCAGACAAGGTAGACAGTCACACAAGTACTGGACGGCCAAGGCACACATACAAGACAACTTATTATTTTGTTTATCAGCGAAACATCCTGGATAAAGAATAATTCATTTCCCATTAAAGCCATCCTGCGCTTCCTGAGGATTGGAGAGACAGATATGTGCGTGCCATCTGCTAACATTAATTTGCGCTGATGAGGAGCTGAACAACACAAACAGAATTCCTACGCTCGGAGAAACCATCGCAAGGTGCTACGAAGCTTCGCCGACACCCTTGGAGGAGAGCTACCAAGTGACAGCACCCGAGCCAAGGCACCAGATGGATAAAGCATCGGCTTTCAAGGAGGAGAGGAAATATGGCATCCAAAGTCTTGCTCTTCCCTCTTCCTGGGAGTTGTGCATGTAAAGGAAGGCTCTTGTAGCTCCTTAATGAACATCGGCTGCTGGAGATCGGTTGTTTGTTTCTGCGGCTCTTTGGCAGTTCTGCCACATCCCCAGCACAAGAAGGACATGGAGCTGTTGGAGTGGGATCAGAGGAAGCCATGGAGATGCTGGGAGGGCTGAAGCCCCTCTGCTGGGAGGACAGGCTGAGAGAGTTGGGGGGTTCAGCCTGGAAAAGAGAAGGCTCCAAGGAGACCTTAGAGGCCCTTCCAGTCCCTCAAGGGGCTCCAGAAAAGCTGGGGAGGGACTCTTGATGAGGGAGGGGAACCCTAGGAAGAGGGGGAAGGGTTTGATGCTGAAAGAGGGGAGATTGAGATGAGATCTCAGGGAGAAATCCTTCGGTGTGAGGGTGGTGAGAGCCTGGCCCAGGTTGGCCAGAGAAGCTGTGGCTGCCCCATCCCTGGAGGGGTTCAAGGCCAGGTTGGAGGGGGCTTGGAGTAACGTGGTGTGGTGGGAGGTGTCCCTGCCCAGGGCACGGGTTGGGACTGGATGGGCTTTAAGGTCCCTTCCAACCCAAACCACTCTATGATTCTAAAGAAAATGCCCACGACAGGACTCACTGCTCTCCTTCCACCTCATTTTTCACCTTCTACAGGGGAGTAAGTTTTACCATGTTCTTGATCACTCTCTCCTAACAGGGACTTTGTGACTCAAAAGTGAGCTCTCCTGTTTCCCAAAGATCTAAGATTTGCTGCCTTCCTCTTAGACCTGGTCTAAGAAGGAGAGGTTCATCCCAGCCATGCTTCCTTCCCACCCCTGGCTGGGGGAGAACACTGCGGCTCCGTTGTAGCAGAAATGATGGACAGAAGCTATCAAAAGGTGTCTGGTGGCTTCTGACAGCCGGTGGAAGGCTGGTAGCCCAGCAGCTCCCTGGTACTGGGGAGTTTGCACAAACTGAGAACTTAATTAGTAGTCAACAAAGCCGCTGGTGGGTCACAGAGAGGATGAACATCCACAGGTGACTTTCTCAGCTCCAGGGCTCCTTACTGGGTTCAAGACAGGAAAAAGACAAGTCAATTATTTTTGCCAGAGGAATGAGCAGACGGGACCTAACCGTGTATAAGGAATAGAATCCCAGTGAGAAGGGCCTTACTCAGACATCGGCGTTTCAGGTGGAGACAAGTTTAAGAGACTGGTTGCTCAACGGGGCCGGTGATGTCACGTGCGGCATCACGACCCTGGAAGGCATTGCAGAAATCTGGATTCCAGATTGCATCATCACTGAATGAATCAGGCAGATAATGAAGCCGCCGCGCTCTGGAAACCTTCTGTTTACACACAGCTATCTCGGTATCCAAGCAAACAGCTTGACAGGAAAGGAAATACAGAAAAAAAACCTAATAACTTCTGGGTGCTATTTCTGGTTCTGCCACCAGCTTGCTCTGTGACCTTGAACAGGATGCTCTCCCTTCCCCGCGCTTCAATTTTCCCACTCCTAAAAAAGCCACAATATCCCCCTCCCACCCCCAGGTAAGGTATTTTTCAAGCACCGGTCTCAGAGGGCTGTCAAAGCCTGAATGGGTTTCAGAAAGACGAGGAGTAACATCACAAGCCTCGAGGGTTGATAAAAACTCCAATTGTCACCGTTTCATTCATTAGCCACGTTGCCTTCGTGTAAATAGCTTCGCCTTTGTTAATCTCTCCTGCCTAAACCAGCACCAAAATGCTGGGAAAACAGAGATAAGAGGAGCGTTTCAAAATATTTTTCGCATTCAAGGTTGCAGCGAGAGGGGGGAGAAAAGGAGGAGGCAGCAGAAGGGTGTCTTTCTCCTGCAAGTTGCTTCCGTGGGCCGAGAAGGGAAGGCGGCAGCATCCTCTGGACCGGTTCCCAAGGTCCCAAAAAGAGCTTGGGAAAGGAGGGGGGGGGATGCGAGAGCCCCCAGGAGCGAGATGGGTGCCCCCGGGTGCTCGTCGGCGCCGCAGCCCACGAGCTCTCCCATCCAGGAGATGAGAAGGAACTGCAAGTATTTTTCCACAGAATCTTTTAATATAAACTATCAGCTCCTGAACACTCAAACAAAAACCGGTTCGGAGCTAAACGCTGAGACCTCAAATGTCTTAATAACTGCTGCTGATTAGAGCCAGAGCAGGGAACCTGCCCCGGGGAAATATTTGGTTTATTTTTCTCTGCTGCTCTGGTCCTGGCTCCGCGGGGCTTGCAAGCACAGGGCTCGCCGAGCACCCCAGACTTCAAATAAAAGAGGATTTAAGTCCCAGGGTCACTCCGGTTGTAATTGGGGCCAACCTACTTGGTGGTGTTACACTAGAAGAAAATGTCCCCATTGGAAGTGAATATAACTCTCCCCTCACCTTATTTTTATTTTTTAAGAGCAGCCTTACGTAAATCAGGAGTGGGACTGGCACAGGCTTGGCTCCCGTGGGCCCTTTAGGTCTTGTATTTACATATCTTTAGTTTCTGAAGGTGAGAACATAAAACATATTAACTATCCTACACCAGCACCCAGGGAATGCCTTTTTTAAAGCCAGAATATTCATACAATCACACTAGTGTTGATTTCAAAACACTAAAATTGTTACTGTCTCAGTGAATCGCTTGCTCATTTGAAGACGAAATGTATCATAAACTATTTTATTTAATTTGCTTTTCAAAGCTTACTTGGTCATCCTTTGATCTTATTTAAACTTTTTAAATTCCTTTATTACATCCTATTTTTTCTGGCAGAACTTTTGAAATAGAATATTATACTGGGACATAAAGGAGGGAAAGGAAAACATCTTCCATGAGTTTTTTTTTGTTGTTTTTAAGAACAGTCAATTATTCTACCTCTGGGACAAAGTTTCTCGCAGCTACTTATATTTAAGCTTCCTGGTAAACCCTGGTGGGTGTTATCACCTCCACTGGGTGGGTAATTCCACTGCCCCCCCCCAACTTGCCTTTTGTAAATGGTCTCAACAACTTCTTCTCAAAGGGGATTGAAATGTGGGGCATAAAAATCAGCCAGGAAAGTGACTGCCTTGAAGCACAGGACTCAAGGATAAATCAGATTTTTGACGACTGAAGGATGTACTTCATGGCTTTCATTTGAAATTAAAATATAAAGGAGGAAAAAGCTTATTTTTTTTCCAGGTGAACCTGCTAGAATTATGCTTCTCTTTTTATTAATGGGGTTTAGAATATCCAACAGCCAGAGCCCTCAGCTGGGCACCGTTTGTGCTCCGAGGTTGCTTTGATGAAGGGCTCTCGGGCTGCCCAGGGGGTAAAATAATCAGGGAATCCCATACGGTCACATTTCCAGACACAAGTTCATGATACAGCTATGAATTTTTTTACAGAAATCTCCTGATATCTGGTATTTTACTGAAAACAAGGGGAAGGTTGTAGTTTAATTAACAAAAAATTCTCATCCATAACATTGAGCTGGTAGAATCAAAATTCAAACCCAGGTCTTTGCTTTTTTTTTTTTTTGTTTTGGTTGGTTGGTTGGTTTTGTGCATTTTTTGCATACTTTGAAAGGAAGGCTTACATTTAAAAATAGTTATTTAGTTTCTGGAACTTTTATTCAGGTTTAGTTGGCTTGGAGCTTAGATAAATAGGAAAACCAGAACAGCAATAACTGAATTCAGAAGAAATAAAAATGCTCTTTAACCATCACATTCTATATGGGCTCTAAATGGTATTTTATCCCCTGACTACACAAAAAGGAACTATGGTTTTTATATTTAATACATTCACTACTGAGAATCCTCAACGCTCTCAGAAGTGATTGAAAATACTAAAAGGAGTGCAGGGAATAGCAGATTTTGATTTTCTTTTCTAGCAGATGAATGCTATCCATCAACTTCATCCACCACACTTTGCCACATTTATTTTACTAAAGAAAACCTTCATAAATATTTTCCATTTCATTCAACGTTTCTGGCTTGGTCTCTATTTAAAAATTTGCCCCAAAAAGGCAATAGGTGTGTTTTAACCAGAGCAGAGAAAGGACGTGAATGACACCACCTTAGAGCAGAACCACGGCAAACGCTTGTATCAGACCCAGCCTCCACAAGCATCCTTTATCCCCGCTGTGCACGTCTCCAAAGCATCATATCTCCAAGAAACAACAGGCGTTTCCCTGAAATTCCAACCAGGAAAATATTAATATTTTTTTTTCCATCACCCATAAAACGCAGAAGCCGGAGGAGCCCAGGAGCAGGCACTTGCAGGTGGCCAGCACGTGGCTCTGAGCTGAGACCAAGGGCCAAGTCTGGCTCCATCTCTGCATCCTCTTTGGAAACACATGATTCCAGCTCATCCGTCTGTGAATCCAAAAGAAACTCTTTGCTTTCGGATGGCTGAGCCAAACACAACCTGCACTACCAGTATCCACCTCTCAGAGTTATCTTTTCCTTCAGTCTGTACAAGCCATGGTTGGAGAGCAAAGCTCCCAACACCGCTCTCAGCAGCAGGCGCAGCTCAAAGCATTTGGCAGTTTGGCTGCTGAGCACCTGAACTTCATCCTCAACCTGAATTTAATCCAAAATGTTGTACGACCGGCAATCACGATGCCAGCTTGACTTAGGAGACCTAAGTGTCCTGGCTCTTAACTGCTCTAAAAGCTTTTGAAGATGAGCCTGCTCTTCCATCTTTCAGAGGGAGCCAGGGAATGAGGGAGCAGGTTAGGACTGGAGAGAGTCTTGGCTCATCAAAATGTTGGCTTCCCCACCAAAATCCCTCATTCCACACCAGGGACAGTCCCTAACACCCATATCCATGTGACACCGAGCTGCCCTACAGAGCCTGGGATGCTGCAGGATGCTGCCCAGCATCCCCCCTACCAGCAACAAGCATCCTGTACCATTGGCATCCCGAGGGTGGGAGCAGCACTCCCCTTTCACCACTAAGCCCCTCCTAAACCAGTATCCCCTCCCAGTGGGGGTTGGGGGACAGGTTCGGGTATCTCCAAGGAGCGTGACCATGTCCTCATCCCCATTGAGCTCTTCCAGACTTACAGGAGCTTGGCACTCAAGCCGGCTCATCTAAAGAGTGGCCTGAACTGTGTGTCACAACCTTTAGCCTTTTAATAAGCGGTGGTAAGTGGAGGGGACGGAAGGGGGAAGCAAACATGACAAAGAACTTGATAATAAGCTGATTCTGGAGAGGCCGCTTATTACATTGCTTCCAAATGTTATAAACAGAGAGAAGGCACCAGAGCCTTCCACTGATTAGGTTAAATTAATTTAAAACAGAAGCAAACACTGCTTGTCTAAGAGCTCTAGTTACCTGGAAACAAAGATAAACCCAAAACACGCGTTTCAAGGGCAGGCAGTAAAGCTGGTGGGTTTTTTTCAGAAACCTGGTCCTCATGGAAAAATACAAATTTGGAAAAGGCTTTTATTAGCAATAGTTAATAATATACCAAAAATACAAATACACACTTAGTCTTTAATTATAGATTTCATGGAATCAAGTCAAGTAATAGATATACACACAGAGAACTGTTGTGTAACAGGGGTTCACTATTCTTCGCTGTTTCTTTAAAAGTAACTTTCCGAGAGGCAGAGAGAGGGAGGAATGTATCTCTGCTGGCGTGTAATTTGGAGTTTCCTTAAGAGCCAGCTGAGGCTGAACAGCAGAAGCCGGGATGGTTTAACGCTGCTGGCAGCAGCCTGTGGACAAATCCCATGCGCTCGGACCTCGGACCTGAACACGTTCAAAGGAACGTCGCAAACCTCCCTCCCGTACAAAAACCTGCCCCGTTTTCTTTATGGGTTAATAACACGAACGCTCTCCCAGCGTCAAAAGCCAGGGCTGGCTTCCTTCAGAACTAAACACGTCCCCTTCTGCTGCCCAGAAATACAGAGGCCAGCACACAACCCGTTTAATGCCTGTGCTGCATTTCCCCTCCGTCTCCCACAGACTCACCTGCACCCGCCCTGGCTGTTTGCTCTTAAGAAAAATTCCAACAGCTTCCAGATTTTCAGGCCGGCACAACCCTGTCAACAAGTCGCTCCAAACTCCTTGTTTCTTCCCTATTAACTACCGCAACACATGCACTGCCGCTACCTGCTGAAAGCAAGCACAAGTTCTGAGCTCAAATTAATAGCTTTCCCGTATTTTCAATACGTGCACTGTCGGGGTTTCCCAGGGCTGTGATTCAATAGGGGAAATACAATCTGGAAAGCAAAAATCTGCCCCAAAACCATTTCAAAGGTTCCTTTCTAGGACAAATCTGAAAGTTTCAATCGTCAAGCGAAACCAGAACACCTGGTTATTCTGCCCCTGCAGACTGTAGCTCTGCTTCTGCACGCTCCCAGGATGATCCCAGGTCCCTGGGTACAGCTAATCCTCCCCCGACTGAACGGGGCTCATTTTGGAAGAAGAAACAGCAAACCTTAGTGCTCGGCTGCGTTTTTGCAAGAACCTGCTTTTATAGCTCATCCTCCGGCAGAAAGATAAGGAATATGTCACTTATTTAAAATTCATTCCAAGAGATCGGCTTAATTTAAACCTCTGTGTTCATCAGCCATCACTTTTTACTTGTTTAGACTAGACGATCCCTTCCATGGTCTTAAGGCCAGGCAGCCTTTTGACAATTTAAGTGTGAAGTAGGAGATTTGCTGCAGTATTTCATTTAGATGTGGGGCGGCAGCAGCAGCTGTTTCCATCGTGCCTATCCGGTGAAGAGGAAAGGCAGAAGTAACCGCTGCCAACAGAGTCCAGTATATTGTTATTTATTTATACAGCACCATTCAGAAGCATTGTGGTACTTAACGAAGTTAAGCAGAACAAGCCACAAACATAAACTGTGGCCGATCGGGGAAGAGACAACTTCATCTCAGATTTTACGGCAGCAGCTGAGTCAGTGCTCCTGAGGTCTCCGGGAGAGATTCCACAATGGAGGGGGGAAATGAAACACGGCACAGAATCACAGAATCACAGAATCACCTGGGTTGGAAGGGACCTTTTAAGATCATCTAGTCCAACCAATGAAAAAAACAAAAACAAAAACACACAAAAAACCACCAACCCAACACTAATCCATATCCCCGAGCACCATGTCAACTCATCTCTTGAATACCTCCAGGGATGG
>JAOXNO010000015.1:2234930-2249605 GCA_028565335.1 Limnodromus scolopaceus | reverse complement strand
AGGGAGGTGGTGGAGTCTCCTTCTCTGGAGACATTCAAAACCCGCCTGGACACGTTCCTGTGGGACCTGCTCTGGGTTACCCTGCTCTGGCAGGGGGTTGGAGGAGATGATCTCCAGAGGTCCTTTCCAATCCCATATCATTCTGTGATTTTTTGATTCTGTAAGGGTTGAAAACACCCATTAAATTACCTATAGGATGCTCTTGATGCAGGTGCTACAGGATGTATGGGATTTCCAGCAGCAGCCACTTACCCCAAGCACCCTCATCAGTGGCTGAAGCCCTAATTTTTGGTGTACTGGGAGATGCAGCTACTCTGACCCAACCCCTGGAGGTAACTGCCTTTGCGCTGCTTGCGCAGGGACTCTAAAATCCTGATTTAAAGTTTAGTGCCCGGAGTGAAACGATGGAAACAGCCCCACTGCTCCTGCTGCACCCAGCCCTTGCACGGGGAGAGGTGTCCCTTCCGAGCGGATAATCCCTCCTGAGATAATAAAGCCTCGATTTTGCCAGGACAGGTCACAAAAGAGGGGAGATGGCCAGCAGAAAGGATGTTGTTGCCCCACGTAAGAACAAGCTAAGGTAGAATTTGAGAGACTACACAGTGTGTGAGGCTTTCTGCTCCTCTCCCTCCGGGGGAACCAGTTCTCCTACCAGTTGGCAAGTACCACCCCCATCTTTGCCAAAGGCAACTCTTCCAGCAATTTCAGGAGACATTTTGCCTGAAGAAACAGCAAATCAAAGTCGGGACAGGACAAAAGAAAGCAGCTGCTGCCAGTGTTTAGAAATGGCAGGGATACTTCAGGTCTGCAAAGAAATTCAGTGACATATTTATCTCCCCTTGACAGACGGGCCCCAAATTTTGGTGACACTCCTGTATCCAAAGTAATTACCAGAACAGCCCTTTAGAACAAAGGTATGGACAATAAGGCCTCAGGACAACACATTTTTCACCTGCAGGAGGACTCCAAAGGTAGAAGGAAGCGGGGAGGAAAGGCTCCTGAGAGGCAGAGCCCAGCTCTCTTCCAGCCCAGTGACATTTTTGAGTAATTACAAAACCTTAAGATCCATTATAATGTTAATTTGCTGGCTAGTTGTTGTGGAGAAGTGTAATTAGATGTTGTGTAGCTACTATGCAGACTGGCAGGAATGCTAAGAATGCCTCCACATGCAAACCCAGCAACAGGAGGAAGACCAGGAGCTGGAGCAGCCACGCACCTCTGGAGCCTGGGAAGGAGTCCCAGTACAGAGCAGGTCCTGGTGGCAGAAGATCCTGGTATCAGACCCTCTCTTCAGATGCAGAAGGCCTCGCTGCAGCCAAAATACAAGCTGCCAAGCAACGACAATGTTCAGTCAAGCCACCAGCCAGTGAAGAATGAGAAGATCAGGTGTGCTTTGCTCCACAGCTTTACACACTCCTCCCCTACACGAACAACCTTTCGGGGACTAGAATCACAGAATCGTTTTGGTTGGAAGAGACCTTTCAGATCATCGAGTCCAACCATCAACCCAACACTGACAAAAGCCAACACTAACCCATGTCCCTCAGCGCCATGTCTGCCTGACTTTTAAATCCCTCCAGGGATGGGGACTCCACCACTGCCCTGGGCAGCCTCTTCCAATGCTTGATAACCCTTTTCAGTGAAGAAATTTTTCCTAATATCTGTCCTAAACCTCCCCTGGCGCAACTTGAGGCCGTTTCCTCTTGTCCCATCGCCTGTTCCTTGGGAGAAAAGACTGATCCCCCCTGGCGACACCCTCCTTTCAGGGAGTTGGAGAGAATGAGAAGGTCTCCCCTCAGCCTCCTTTGCTCCAGGCTGAACACCCCCAGCTCCCTCAGCCACTCCTCAGAAGTTCTCCAGACCCTTCTCCTTGTGCTCCAGACCCCTCACCAGCTCCGTGTCCCTTCTCTGGACCCACTCCAGCCCCTCAATGTCTTTCCTGTCACAAGGGGCCCAAAACTGGACACAGAACTCAAGGTGGAGCCTCACCAGTGCCCAGTACAGCGGGACCACCACTGCCCCAGTCCCACTGGCCATACCATCGCTGATACAGGCCAGGAAGAGGGGTACCGCTCTGTATCACACCTCACACTGCCAGGCTCCAAACAAAGAAATCCGTATTTGCCTCAACTGAGAGCATCCTATTGTTTTATGTCACCATCTTCATTCAAGTTTTCAGGCTAAATGTTTTCTCTAATACAGGCCAGCCAGAAAATGTTTGGTTTTCAAATTATGAGACATTTCTTGGGGCTGCACCCATAAGCAACAAGTGGGCTTGTAAGCAATAGTGGGCTGCAGCTGAGGATGACAAAACCTTTCAAAATTAAAGCAAATCTCTTTATACACAACGACTCTGCCCATTTCGCAATTAAGAGAAGGAATAATCATGGGTTTTGTTGGATTTTTTTCTAAACACTAATCTCACAGCACATTTGAAACCCGAATCAGACACCAGTTCATTTCTGAAACACGCCTACTAAAAGGACTGCCAGATTTGATATAAATTTTCCTCCACAAAATAAATTGATTAAATGAAAACTAAATTGGAGTCCCTAAAGCTTTGTAACAGTAAACTTCACGGAGCAGTTTTGCAATTTGCAGGTGGAAATACTGAAGAGTATTCATTTGCAGTCTATGGCAAGCACCTAGTTACTCTGCAAAATAACATTTTTAAGCTATCAATAGTATCTAAATTATTCAGGGCTGGAAAAAACAAATCCATCTCCTCTAGAAAGGAAAGCCCTCAGCTGCTGAGAACAAAGTAACCTCCCTCCTCGGGCCAAATAATCAGCAAAACAAATACTAGAAGAAAAGTGCTGCAACATTAACAAGGAGAAAAGTTTTCTAGGAATACTCTTGCAGTCCAAAATAGGAACAGAATTTTGTAACAGAGCACATTTTATATGTTCAAGGTTTTACAAAAGGAGCAGGTAAAGCAGAGCGAGAAGCAACGTCCTCAGCATCATTGTCTTCTCCTGGGTGATCACACGAGACAGTGAATTGATGTGACAAAGTGAGTGACCATGAGGCTCAGCGGTTGGGACACCTTTCCTGCTTATTCTTTTTTTATTTTTTTTTTTTTAATAGATATTTCAGATGGCAACAGCCTGTCAGGCTTGTTTGTCAGGCAGAGTTTAAAAGTCCTGTGCCACTCCATGACCGAAACAGCCCACACCATGCTCCTGTGTTCATCTCACGGCGATGACCCGCACGCTCCCGGGCCCTCGGCAGTCAGAATTACACAGCTTTTAATTCTTAAATCGTATGAATGAGATGGAGTAACGGGGCGGGGGGGCAGGAATCGGGCCTCTTCTGCCAGGTTCCTGGAGGAATGTGGAATTCCCTCAGCCACCCGGATGTTTGTAAATTCACACAAAGAGCCTAATTAACAGCGCAAGGATTAACAAAACTTGCTATTGTTACAAGCAAGGTCAGCCTCCCTTGCAGTGACACCCCAGCTGACTTAAAAACTTCTGTAAAAGGCAGCTATTTTCTTTCTGGAACTATCAAGAAGGTAGGAGGATGTTGTAGGAGCTGTAGCACCCCAAGAGCCGTGCCTCCAGGAGCACCAGTTGAATACTACTGGTTTGAAGCATCCTCTAGAATTGCCCGAAGCATCGACCCGTTCTGGATTTTTGCAAAAAAACCACAGTGGAAGAAACACTGAATTGCTCTGAAGCCTCCGCAGCAACTTCTCCCCTTTCTGCTGCTGCAAAGAACAATGAAGGTTTGTCATTGTAGGAAGCAGAGGGAGATCGGGCTGAGACACCGAGAGCCAAGACTCTGCTCCTCTGTGCGGGCTGGAAGGCTCCCAATGGATTTTTTCCGTAAAAGAGAGTGCCCGGGTGTCTTGATTAAATCACCTCAAAGCGACTCTCCTCTCTGAGCTGCGCAGCTTCAAAAGCGTCGGAGGAATCATTCCACATTCATATTTTCCAGTGGTATTGGGGATCCACTTCTTTTTTTTTTTTTTTTCCTTTTGTAAATTATGAATTGTTTAGCTATCGAACCGTTACTGCCCTCGGTGAATTTTCCTTTCATTGACTGAATTGCATAAACCAGGCTTTAAAAAGAAAGCCAGAAGAGACATGCTAACACAAACCTCCCCATTCCGTACGGTAAATCCCCTGTTTGCAGCGTTCTTCCCCAAATAGACAGAGGAAAAAAAAAAGACATTTATGAAGGGGAGAGAGGCCAGGTCAAAGAGCATTAATTATGGATGGGGTTTGGCACTGTCAAATGAAATATCAGTTTATTCTGTTACCTAAGGTATTGGACTGGGGTTTCTACAACATCCACACTCGACCCTTTCCTGCTCCCTGACTCACAGGTCTCTCATGGGCTATGATCTGCAGGTATTTACGAGCCAAACGTGCTTCAAACAACTCAAAGCATTTTTAAAAAGCTTCCAATACCTCAAGAGAGCCTCAGTTCAGCAGGTAGCCAGCAAAGGCCATTGCTCTGCCAATTTGAAAAGCAGAATGATTTGTTCTCTTAAAAAACAGTTAACCTTTTCAGAGGCTCCTTTATGTACCGAAAAGAGCTTCAGATGGGGAATAGAGGGAAGAGTTTCTTCAGTGCAGCCAGATGGAACTCCAAATCCAGACAGTTTAGCCAGGGAGCTAAGGGGAAGATGTCAAAACATGCTTTCCATTAACGTAAGAGCAGAAAACACAACTCATTTAAAATACTATATACAAACAATTACTGCTCTGCTAACAGAACCTTTGCCAATAGGAGTGATTTTATAACCATAGTTAGTTTAAACCAACAACAACAGAGTTGTAAGTCAGCAATATGGTATTTTATTCTTAAATATTTGCTCGGGATGCTACTTGACATCAGACTTGAGTCAAAATAAACTTTAGCAAATGATATGTTAAACGATCCCATCTGTCTGCTTCAAAGGCAAAAAAAAAAGTAATTTTGTTAATCCTGAATTTTCAGTTCAATCTTCCAAAACGGAAGGGTCGGTTTCTGCTCTTATTTAGCGTGTTATAAATCAAAAGCGAATGGGCTGAGTTTGGTGCTATAGGTCAGAGGAGCACACACAGTCGAGACGTTAACAACAGTTTTTAAAAATCAAGTACGACATTAATTTTTCTTCATGGGGAAGTCCTACTTTCTGCAGATGGAGGGGAAAAAGGAAAACACCGTCATCTTCTCCGCATCTGCACTGATGTTGCTCAGGCAAAAAGCACTCCACCAGAAATAATGCACATTGTTCAGCTGAGCGTTCCTATCAGATTGTATTTTTTTTTTCCTCCTGCAATCGTTATATGCCAAAAAGTCAGCTGGCTCACCCTCCAGCCCCACCACGGATCTACACGGGGATCTATCAACCATACAGCTCAAGAAACGGACCCGAAGGAGTACTACAAGATGTTTATACCAAGTTCCCGAGAGACATTGTTGTCTCTAGGATAGAGGCAGTTACAGCGATGATGCCAGAAGCCATAAAGAAATTAAAAAAATAAGTTGTGTTTGCAGCCTTAATCTCCAGTTCCGTGGGTGTGTGCACACGTGTGTCCAAGGGAGAAGGGTGTTTGTGCTTCTGCAGTGGGAAAACTCCCACTGTTGTTAGAAATTCATAAAATGGCATTGGTACAGACATTAGTTTACCTTCCAAAATAGATTTTCAACACATTGTTGTCTCAAAGGAACAACACTGTCGACTCGCTGTGCCCAGCTGAGGACGATTTCAGGGGATGGAGAGGGAGACAGACTCTTAAAATTAAAATACTCTGTTATTACATTCTTGGACTGTATTATTGCATACCTTCTATAACTGATCAGCGTATCCTAGTGCTGGTTTGGGGGAAAAAAAATCAGACTTCCAGGGAACAGGCATTATCTTAACTTCCTGATGCAAGAAAATTAGTGTAAAATTGAGAAAAAGGCATAAAAATGAGAGGCCACAGGCTATCAATTCTTACCAACTTCCAATTCCCTATTAGCCTAGGGTGGCTACAGGCCAGAAGTGTAAATTAATTAAAATGTAATAACTAAATGAAAATTTAAATAAAGGTAAATAAAAATGTAAATAAATTAAAAGGAGCCATTAATCCATAGACACTTTCCTTTTCTCCAGCAGGACTATTGTGTAATGTTCTATCTAATCACATAATTCAACCCTCACCTATGAAGAAAGCAGTTTGAAATCAGGAGGTGCATTCAAAACTTTCACCGTGGAACATTTTGACGTCCAACATCAGAATAGAAATTCAACCAAGCCGCTGCCAAAATGAAAGCTATCACAAAAATTCCTTAATGATAGACTAATAAGAGACTAACCACCGAAGTATTAAGTAATTCTTCGGGGAACATGAATAAGAATTGCAATGTATGATGTATTAATTCAGTTATTTGGTGGCATTTAAGAAAAAAGCTGGAGTTTTAAGGACATGAGGTTTGAATACAGCTGGAAAAATTCAATCCTCAACATAAATTGTCTCTTGAAATGTGGAAAGAGAGGGAGTGTCACCGAAGTTCATGCTCCCAAATATTTTTCCCCCCTTTGGCAGCATCCAGAGGGGAAAAGGCAGAGACATAACCATAGAATCATTTAGGTTGGAAAAGACCTTTAATAACAACACCATCCGAAAAAAGGCATATGTGATTTTGATCAGCAAGTAAAACTGCAATCATCTGAGGATTTTGAAGCGCTTTACAAATATTAATCCTTACAAGTATCCCCATCTCAACTTTCTGGCTCCTGGAAAAAAAGGCAGGTATTGAATTTTTCCCTAATGGAAAATAGAAATGGAAGCACAGAGGGAATAAAGCAAGGTTTCCCCAAAACAGACTCAGAAGTACCAACAGATGTGGATTCCAGATCCAAAAAAAAGATGGGACTTGCTAAATCAGACGAACATCCCTCAGAGCAGAGTAGGTGGGAGATTCTGATTCTAAGGTGGCTCGGAAACCCCAGATGTTTTGATATTAAAATGTCGCCTTTCAGTCCCCGTCAAGGAAGTGATGATTAGTGCTTTTTACAAATGAGATACTAAGACAGATCTCACAGGGTACCTGTGAAGCCAAAGACAAAGCACGTTCTCCTACAGGCCAACAGTGGGGGCCTTTAAAATTCCTCAGCATTACAATAAGGCAGATCATGTTTTTATGAGTGATTGCATCCATGAAAAAGATGCAGAAAGGTGTGTATTTAGGAGAGGGTCACCCTGCAATCCACTACCCAGCTCAGCTGAAACCTGCCATGACAATGGATAGAGGAATAAACAGAAAGGCATTGCCTGGCCCTCCCTCCTGTGTGCTCCGTCCTCCCGCCGGGAGGGATACAACCAGACACCGACTCCCAAAAATCAACTTTAAAAATGAGGAGTTTCTAGTTTAAGAAACACCAACATGCACGGAAGCGTGCGCTTCCTCCATGAGGGCAAAGGAGGCTGTTTGTTCTCTGGGTAGTTGATCTCTAAAAGGGTTACGTATCTTAAATAGCCTGAAGATCCCTCACTTGAGGCACATGGGGCTCTTCCCTGGTAACGAGGGGCTGTGGCGACGGCTCTTCCCAACAGCACGGAGATGACGCAGCAGCAGCTGATGAGGCACCGCGCTGGAATGTCTTGGATGGGGACTGCAGAGGAGGTTTCTGTGACGGATAAAACACTCTGCCAGCACAAAATAATTAATCCCCCACCTCTGTCGGAAGACAATCTCTGCTCTGCCTCTTCCACGAAACCACGGTGAGCTCTTTGGGGCAGAGACGGGCCCCGCTGCCCTGGATAACAGGTTATCAGGGTCCTCTGGGGCTTCCCGGCACCATAACAGCTCAGATGTTCACGGTTCTTAACTGAGATCAGATAATAAGTCTAAAAGAAGCTATTTCTACTTAGTGCCTCTACCTCAAGAAAGATTAAATCACGAACTGACTCAACATTTCAGCGGGCAGGTAAACCTCCAGGAACACATAGTTTATTAAACGTTAGAGAAATGCTGGCTGCGCTTTTGATCTATAAACAAGTTGGAGGTTTTTTTCTGTTGTTTTGTTGTTTGTGGGGTTTTGTTTGGTTGGTTGGGTTTTTTCTTAAAGATTTTTAAATTCTGAGCAGCGTCTAGATCGGGAAGAATAAAAAGGTGGGAAACAGCAGCCATAAGAATCAAAAAGCACTTTTGCTGCTCCAGTATAATTCAAAACATGAATTATCTGGCTCACAACTCCTTACCTCCCACAATTATCTCTGATGGTTGCAGCATACAAGACAATACTCTGAAATTTAAATAAGCCCATTTATTAGCACAGCAAGCAGCAGTTCTCACCATCTAAAGTGCTTCCTGCTGGCCAGTGGCTCTTCTTCTGCTGAATATTATCTGATCACGGTGATAGGAGCAATCTTAGGGGAACTACCACAGTAAATGCTGTTCCTAAAGGAAACCATTGGCATCACCAGATCCCCCGGGCTACACTCCAGCCCCTGCAGGTTGTCATCCTCAGCAGAGCCTAGTGCCTCAAACACGAAGGGTGAATTTTGGATTTATGGCTTGAGGGAAGCTAATTAATATAGAAAAATCTACATTCCGAGTTCAAACAACTGTGGAGGAGAGGTAGCCCCTGTTTCTTCACAGGTTTTAGGACCCGGTGGAGGATATTTCACTTTCCTGGTGAGTGCAAGTCTTCTGAACAACGGTGCCCATCTATCATATTAAGAAGAATAAATATTTGCTAGGAAGAAGGAAGCTCTGAAGATTAGCTTGGTGACCAGAAGTCATTATTTCTCTTATTATCTCTACCTATTAAAGAAAAATTTCCTCCCGTGACTGGTCATTTAAGGTCATGAATATTTGAAAAGATCTGCATTTCATCTTTTAGGGGGAAGAGGGTGGGGGTTTACGCAGCACATATTTTGTTTAAATGCAAGGACTGAAGATAAACTAGACAGAACTAGTCCACGAGCACTTATTCACATCGCCCCCACGTTTCACAGCCCAGAGATGAATTTCAAGTTGTTTTTTTAACTGTACCATCCAAAACAGTTTAGGGGAGGAAAAAGAAGGAGAAAGACATGCTTGCACAGACCCACGAGGTGACAACACTGATGAACAGCCTACCTACAACACAGCCAGAGGTTGGGCTTATCTCAGGGCTTGCTTCCTCCTTTCTACAAGCTTCATCTCACAGAGGCTATGCACGAATTCTCTTTGCTGCCCAAACAAGAAAACAGTCTGAGTAAGAGAAAATCCAAGACTACTGTCTCCTTGCCAGAAAGGGGGCCAAAAAGGCCCCAGATCTGGCTGAACCGACTGAAATATCTGTGCACAATTCATCCGTCAGCATCATCTCCCATGAGCATCCCCAAGCTGGATGGAGAAGGGCCACGTAATCCCTCATCTCCAAACCCTTCCCTTCTCTGCCTGGGTTGCAGCAGACTGGAAGGGTTTGGCTGAGCAGCAGAGAACAGGCACACTCACCCGAGGAAGGTGGTGATACCCTGCTTGGTAAGGACAGGCTGCCTTCTCCACCCTTCTCAGCAAAGCCTTGCTTTGTCCAGGTGGGAACTCACCTCTGTCCTCAGACACTGGTGAGAACCTCTGCCACCCCAGCCATGGGCCGATTGGGAAAGGAATGCCCTCTGCCTTTGGAGTTGCTCTCCCTGTGCCTTCTTAACTAGTCCCACAGCACCGTTTATACACCCAGTAGAGGATGCTTAAGACCAGTAAGATTGTCCACCACCACCCAGTAAACCCATCCCAGCCACAAGAAACACTAATCCAACCCACACATCATCAAGCACTGGTTCAGCTCATGATCAGATCTTGGAGAAAGCCAAGCAAGGAAAAGAAAAAGGCTTTTTCCCATGAACTAATTAGAGCTCCACCACAACAGCACCCAGTCCTGGGAGCAACACAACATGGGCAGAAGCAATCATCAGAACCAACATGCCCAGATCATCTGGATTGTTTCTGCCTTTGAACATGGTTTCCAAAAGGTGCTATTCTAGAAGAAATACGCATAATAATGACCATAAATAACCTTTCCAAATCAAGCAAACAGAATAATTTCAGATCAACCTGAATTGCATTCAGGCCATCACTGCATCACAGTGTAGGGCTGCTGGATGCTTATATACGATAATAATGAAAATTAAATTCTCAGTGCCCCAATTTGTCTAATCACTATAGCACTGGTTTAGGAAAAAAAAAAAAAGTCCTTGTAAAATATCCCACTAACAATGTGTACAAAACAGGTAACCCCCTCTACCCGAAGCTGGCTATCTGTGGACTAATATGCCACATGAGAATTTGCTTTTACACTCCCAATTATGCTCATAAACATCAAGATTTAGGTTCCTCCTAAAATGTTGCCTTATCTAGCCCAGGCAGGGGTATTATCTGCCAGCATAAGGTTCCTTCTTCTAAAGTCCCCTGAACTCCCAGCATCCCAGATCCCCTCCACCAGAGATTAGAAGAAACAGAATAACTAATATAATTCCCCAAACAAGGTGGATGTTTGATCAGCTGTGTGTGAAGGCAGAAATTATCCAGAATAGTTCCAGGGTTGTCATGGTGGCAATGGGATCTTCAGCTGATACTAAAGAATAGTCTCACAATGACTAGCTAAGGAAATTGCTTATTATGCTTAGGTTGTTTGCTTATAATCATTCCACCCGTGCCTTTTCCTTTCTCTCTTCTTCCCCTGATGTTTCTTGTCAGTCTTAGCCAGTGACATCTCCAAAAGAAGGAGCATCCTTAATTATGAGCTCAGTTCAATGGGACCCTTTGCCTTGCGTTAACCTCCAAGAACCACCAACCACGTAATCCCAGACAAACTCCTGAATAACTGGAATAATAATGGATTCAACACTGATTTTATCCCAGCATTTCCAAATGAGTTGGGCACTTACAAAACTCAGCTATGGAGACAGAAAGGTCTTTCTTCACATCCAGATTCACCCATGCCACATGGCCTTTACAAGGATTCACTGGTCTACAACGTGCCCACCAAGGTGTGTACCAGCATGGGTTCAGTTCCCAACGGGAAAGGCAAAAATGGGCACTCCAAAGTTGTATGGGAAAAGAGTAAATCCAGCCAGGATGGGGAAAATATAATTGCACCTGCCAACATCTCCATCCAGGAGCCGTTTGGTGGCTAAGGGAGGTGGCAGCAAGACTGGAGGCAGGTCTCCTGCCCCAAACCCTGGAGCTTGTTGCCACATACCACCGGACAACCCGAGCCCTTCCCTATGGGCAGGCAACATTTTTGGAAACCCCAACCCACCCTGTGAATTTCTCCCAAGAGAACAGCATCAGCTGGCAAAGTGCAGACAGAAACACCCCCCTTTGGCACTACGTACGGCAGCAAAATTCACGGCATAGACGCAGCGAGCACCAGAAAAGCACTTTTTTCAGCTCAGCTTTGGCTGCCCCGAGAGGCAGGACAACTCCTGAAGGGCTGGTCTCCATGCAGAGATGCTGCTACATGTATCTTGGAGGTGGTGGCATCCACAGGAGCCTTTTCCTTGTTTCTGGTAGTTCTGCATTTTCTTTGTAAGGACTAGAGACTTTGTGAAAACTAGAGATGCCCTGAAGGAGTCTGAGCACGGAGTCACTCTGCTGCAGAAGACAGGGACATGCCTCAAACTGCTGGTCTTCATCACAGCCTACACACAGGTACCTGCTGTCGATTGTCCTCGTACGCACTCAGTCATTCCCATTCCTGCACATAAAGCCAGGAAAGAACCTCAAATAGACCTCAAATAGACAAAATCATTTGTGGAGACTGGACAAACATAATCCACATCAATCAACTAAACGATGCAGCATTGAGGAATGCCGCTGCAGTCAATGCAATTATTTCTTCTGTCACCTTCTTGCCAGAGACCCTGAGAATTTCCTTCAAAGTATGGATTTGTGACAAGAAAACAAAGAATCCAATTTTTTTTTTTTTTCATTGGCTTTATATAAAGTCATCATTGGTACAAGATTCTGACCCCAGTTTATTGAAAGCAACCGCAATGTTCAATTGTGAATCTCTTTCAAGGCTTCATCGCTACGAGACATTTGTACTATGCTGAGATTTCTTTCTTACTAAGCTCAAAAAATCTTAATTTCTTAATAATAATCTAATTTAGAGAAAAAAAGCAAGCTGATAAGTTGCCTTTAAATTACTTTTCAAATGTCTTCATTTGGCATTTCTACAGCTCTTAGTGCCTGTGTAACACCAGGTCAACAAACCAAAACAGTTTATAAAGTTCTGTTTGGGAAGATTCTTGCTTTTGTTCCGATTTAAAATACCCCTCGTAAATTTGTCTCTGGACAGATACCGCCTAACCCCCAGTGTCGGAACTGAGCAAGAGTATCATCAGAAGAGGGAGATGCATTCATTGACATGAAACCACATGCCTACACATAACTATATATTGTTTTAACAAGTTGGCTGAATTAAGGACATTTAAACTTTTCCAGTCCTTCTGTTTTAGCCGGGTAAAACGCGACCGTAGCCACCTTTCGTAGAAATATCACCCAAAGCTGAAAGTGTGTTTAGTTTTTTCCCTTTCCCCCCAAACTGGGAACAGTTTGCGGACTGATGTGCCCTGAAATAATTTTCCCCATGCTTTCTTTGTTAAGAAAAGTGATTTTCTGTAGGTAGTGTGCTGTGCAAAAGGATTCCTCTTTGCTCAGTGTATTAAGGAGCACACGGTTTGCGCTGAATAAATGTTTTCTTGTTTATTTATGTATTTATGGCTTAATTAGTTCGTATGCTACTTAGATGGAAACAGCCTAACGTGAGAAAGCCAGCACATTTTTTGACAATAAAGTGGATTTGTGAAGGCTTGAACACAGGAATAAAGAACCGCCAGTCCAAATAAGACAAAATACCCAGTCCCAAAGCGCAGATTAGGGGAGGAAAACCTCACACGTGTTTCAAATATCGAGAAACACGATCCCGGATCCCGGAGCTGACACACACGGGGAGGTTGAGGCGCTCCTCTCCGCAGCACCCACGGCGAGCCCTGGCACGCCGGCGCGGGCAGCCCTTGGCTCCAGCTGGCCGGCGGCCAGCCCCGAGCTGCGCTGGCATTTCTTTGGAGGGAGGGGAAAGAAGGGAGGAGTGAAGAATGACCTCCAAAACGTCGATTTCGGAAATGTTAAAGAATCTTAGTGCAGGCACGACGTGAAGGGCAGAGCGTAACTGGGGGGAGGCCCCCGTTACACAGCACCTTGCTCCGCTTTTCCAAGCCTCCGCCGCTCCGGGCGCCCTGGCCGCCGCTGGGAGCGTTACCTGCTGCTGCAACCACTCCCCCCCTCCCCCCCCGCCCCTAAAGCCCAGCAAAACTTCGCCGTACAAAGTAGTTATTTTCACAGTTATGCGCCCGGTTTTGCCATTTCAATAGCTGTACGAATGTCTAACTGTTCCGCTGGATTGTAAATATCCCTGCACGCGCGTGCAAGTCCTCCAGAGGAGAAAGATGTGTTCCCCAACCTCAGATTTTATATTTGTATTTTACCGAAGTCGAGATAAATGGCAGTGGGGGCACCGAGGGGAAATTGTTCAACCTGCATCCAAAAATTATATCCTCGACAGGTGCAGGATCCTTCCCAATAATAAGCAATATAAAATAATCAGTTAAAGTATTCCTCTCTTTTCTGCCCGTGCAGTTGTACTTTTCAGGAAGAGCAAGACAAACACAATCCACCCAGAAATGTAAACACGGAGAATTTTGGGGCCTGAAAAGTGGATTTTATGCAATAGCCCCGGCGATTTATCTTGGTGTGACGGATGTAGTCTTCATTAGTCGAAGAGGATATTGAATTTAGTTTAAAACGCGAATGAAAATAAGACAGGCTGGTTACAATGTGTTAGCAAGTTCAGAAAGCATGAGGAAACTTATTTAAAGGTTTAAAATACTAGCTACAATGTCTTGGCTAACGTGCTATTTAAGTACGCTTTTCACTGCGGACAAAGCGCGGAGTGTGTTTCAGCAGATCTACCGAGTGTGTTTGTAAAATCATAATGCCCTGAACACTTCCACGTTCTCCTGATGTGCCATTCACAAACGCAGCATTTTGGCTGTAGCAATGAGGCGAAATTACGTCACTTTTCTGTTTGCGTTTTCCAGTAAGGGCGCCCCTGAAACTCTTGCACTCACTGAAGGAAAACCAAGGGGGGTTGATGAGCGATTTCTGCTACTTTTTCTGCTCTTCCCCTGCAGTTGGATAACTTTATTCCTTACTGTTTTACAACAATCCTTTAATAATTCGTGTTGTTGGGGTGAAACACTTCACTAATTTACACAGAGCACACCCACAGATAAGCGGCCGTGCGTGGTTCATCCGTCAGCCGCCTGCCCGGTGCTCTCTCTGCCCGGGCCGTTTGCTTCAATCACCCCCCCATCCCCCGTTCACCGCCTCCGGTTCCGTAAGTGCTGCGGTTCCCCGCCGCCGGGGTGTTCTGCCCCGCCAGCCTGGAAATCGCCCGGCCGCCTTTCCGGACCTACTTCCTCGCTTTTGGCGGGGGTTCGTTCGTACCGATGCTCTGCCGGGGGTAAGACAGGCTTAGTCCCCTCCCCCCGCCTGGAAAACGAGAGCTGCACCGGGCCCAGCACGGTGGGGAGGGGTCCTGACTTTCTTACCCCCCGCCCAGCGGCCGCACGGGGGGCCGGGGGCCGCCGCTGACGGGAGCGCCGGCCGCGGGGCCCCGGTGACCGGCGGCTTCGGCC
>JAOXNO010000015.1:2160430-2191754 GCA_028565335.1 Limnodromus scolopaceus | reverse complement strand
CCCCCCCCCCCCCCCCCCCCCTCCCCGGCTCGCAGAGAACGGGACGAGGCAAAAAGCTCCCTCCGGGAAAGTTTAAAACCTCTCTCACCATCAAAATACCTTCAAGATCCGACAAAAAATGAAACTGCTTCTGGATTGTTGCGTCAATCGCTTCGCTAGTTCTGATGCTACCACCGCGCACGGCAAGAGAAGAACTGGTGGCAAAAATCATTGCACTTCCATGTATTGGGGCTGACCACAGCACAGCCAGTCTCGTTACCTCCGTGTCCAATACTCCTCACCTGCTGGTCTGGGATCCAGGGACCCATCCAGCCTCACTCGCCTTTCTTTTTTTATTTTTTAATTTTTTTTTAATTTTTTTTCCTTTTTTTTTTTTTTTTTAATAGTAAATGTCAGTAATCAAAGCCTCAAGGCTTAATACATACGCAGACCGAGACACCAGGAAAATACTCCTGCCCCTTCTTTTGCCCTTTTAATACAAAGGCCAAGGACAAAGGAAAAGCCGTGTCCTGATCTCACCTCCAACACGATTCAATTCAAAGCAACTCCGAAAGCCTTCAGACCGACCAGCACTTGTTCACGCCTTCGGTACCAAGACGAAGGACACCGAAAAGTAACAGAGTTCTGTCCGTTTTCCTTGGAAAAACCATTATGGCTAGAAGTCGATTTTGGGTATTATTATTATGATTTTTTTTTTCCTTTTTTGTTTTTGTCTTTTTTTTTTTTTGTTTTCTTTTAACAACGCAAGCTACTACACATCCTCGAAGACCTGAAGCAATGCTGAGAGCAGCACTGCCACCTCCTTCCTAGAGTACAATAATCCATCCATGCTCTCAAGAGTGACACAAGAACAAACACTTTATCCACAAATACCTGTACACGGCATGTCGGGAACAGCATTCAGCCAGCCTATAGGGAATCTACACAGGGAACTCGTTCATCTGGAACTAGAAGGGGACACAAAAGACGAGGCCCAAATTTGACCATCCTTTTCTTTGCAGAGTCATTCCTCCTGCGGTCCCCGCCGCTACCACATACCCCAAAAAAACAACAACTCCGTAGAACAACTAAGTACTTGCAAGAAACCTTTTAGTAACAAATCAGCATGTGCACACAATGGAAAAGAACTATTGCTGGGGGGAACAATCCTACCTCAGGTTTTCAAGGAGATTATAAACAGTCTAAAAAAATCCATGTGTAAAATACTTCTTATAAAAACCAAACAAAATTCCTATCAACGCTCATTAGACTTCACGAATAAAGTCGGTTCCAGGACAGGACGATGCCAGAGCCGCGAGCGGGAGCCCCGGGCGCTTCCAGCCACGTTCAGGAACACCCTCCCACGCGTGTTCTTGGACCGGCTGGGAGCAGCGTGACCACTCGGATCTTATCACGAGAAGGGGACAGAAGGGAGGTGGCACCTCCCATCCCTCGTGGGGTAACTCTGGAGGCTGCTGGAGAAACGCTACCAGGATGGGTGACACGGGAGTAGGTTACCCGGGTGGAGAGAGGAGGCAAAAAAACCTTGGGAGATCTCATCCTGGCTACCACCACTGCTCCTATTGCTTCGGGGACAGGACAACGTCACCAACCCCACCCTGCACTGGGGGCAGCGCGCAGGAGGCTCCGCACACCCAGGGAGCCAAGTTTGGGGCCATAGTGACCCACACAAGGCTTATCTCCTCCACACCACAGGCCTAACAGAGAGCACGAGCAGTTCACACGTACCCACCAGGCCTAACAGCGCACGGGACAGTCTGTGACACTCGTGGCCTGCGGCCGCCGTCCTCCACCGCGACGCGTCCCCCTGCCAACCGAGACAGCACCGGCAGCTCCTCCTCTTCCCGCTGGCCTCCACCTTCTCAGGGTCTACATTTGCGCACAGGGTTTCTATCCAGGCTTGGCATTGTCCATCAGGAAAGAAAACAGCTGAGATCACTGTCGTGACAGGGTTTGCACCTGGCCATGAGCTTGAATTTTTTTTTTTTTTTTATATATATATATATATATATACACACACACGCACACGAGACACATGAAAGATGGTACAAAGACAAAATTAATGGGAATCGGGTCAACATGACCCAACTCAAACAAGCTTATCATCATATTGCCACTTAAGTTGATTAGTTGCAACATTTCCATGATAAAGAAAGGGGTAACCCAAAACAAGGGACTGCAATTTCAGAATGGAGAAGGGACAGCCAACCCTGGAGCGATGCGATCCGCCCCCCCCCCAGCTCCCACAGGGGGCTTTCACAGATATGGGAGGTGCACCCAGGAGCGGAGGGCTCCCCTGGACCGCCGCTCGCCCCCTCGCTGCCTGCAGCCCACTTAACATTTGGCAAAAGCTTACACACACTGATTGGAAAAAACAGAGCAATTCTTCAAAAAAAAAAAAAAAAAAATACTGAATTTAGGGAACAGGAGCGTAACCCGGTTTTGATGAAAGCCACAGGACTTTCCTCACAGCCACCAAGAGAACACCTGGAAGTCAATACTAGTTTCACTAGAAATATAGGGAAGATTCTGGGATTAGTGTTTACTGTTTTCTGCCATTCCTTTAACAGGCAGCGGGGAGGGAAAGGGAGGAGGAAACAAACCTGACTTCACTTGGTTTTTACATCAGCGTTTTCCAGGTGTGTCCCACGATAAAAATCCTCCCTTGTTTTGGTTTTCCCAAAGTACAGCCACTACTATAGGGGCCACTGTAGGAGATTCCTCTTTGAGAACATAGAACAAAACCAATCACCTATTTTGGCAAAGTTATTAAACACTGACAAATGAAAAGACGACAGGTGAGTCCCTTCCAGAGCACAAAATGCTTTGAAGATTGCTGTTCAGCTTTCATACACTAAAAATTGTCCACAAGAGGCATTTTAACAAACAAGTCAAATCTTATTAAGCGCCCTTCCCCTGCCATAGCCATTAAAAAACATAACAGAAAAACACACCCTTAAGATCATAAGACCCAACTAGGCCCTTCTTATACATACAGTACATACATATATATAATATATATATAAAATATACAGCTTACAGTTTTGTAGTCCTATTACAGTTAAAGCAGACTGAAAGGAGTGAGACTTTGTTTAGGAGCTCAGATCAACAAACAAGACATCTCAAAACCCCAGCAGGAGACAGCAGGTTCTAGAGGCCTCTCCAAAGAGCACGGACTGTCTCTGCAGGAAGCTGAAGGTCCCGCGTGTGGAACGATGCCCTGTAGGAATCGGGAGCCAAATTACAGCAGTGCTCTGTAGCGAACCGTGGCAGAACTAACTTGCAAGGGATCAAAACTGGAATCTGTCCACTCTTCCTCTGCAGCAGACCAGCAGGACCCCCTGGGAGGCCTCCTCTGTCACCAGTCTCTCGGCTGGCTTTGTAAAAGCCAATCTCGCTTACACAACACGAACGCTTCTTCGCGGAGCTGGAGGGAACGGGACTCGCTAAAGCTCTCCGCAGGCAGGCTGGTCCCTAGATTTGGTGAAGAAAACATCGTCCACACTTCTTCAGATCTCAGAGACACCTGAAAATGTGCTCTTAAAACACAGTTTCTCGAAGTAAAACCAGAAAAGGTCACACTGTGCAGCTAAGTGCAGCACGTCTTTTGCTCTACTCAGGACCTGTGCCCAAGCGTTACTTATGAAGCTAGGGAGGACAGACTCAGCGATATGGGCGCTTGTTTGAAGCCTACAAGAAAGTGCAGCTGGCTGTGCATTCATAGAGCATGGCTGTTCTCTAAGGCAGTGCTTCGGGTGAATCAAGAGAATAAGAAGGCCTAGTTCCATGGGTTCGTTTCCTGGTACCAATAAAGGGGATTTCTGGTTTCAAAAGCAGCCTGCTTCGAAGGCCAAGCGTCATGTTGCTACTGCTTCCAAGTAGCTCTGCAGCTTACGGACGGTTGTCTCATCCAAGGAGAAGAGGTCAAAGTCAAAGGTTGTGTTGGTGACGTTAAAATGCCCGGTTTCCTCAATGAGATTTACAATCTGTACAGAAAGGAGACAAGCAAGGATGTATAGAGACCCCGTAAAGATTAAGTACAGCAGCTAGAGAGCAACCCATCCCAGTCCTCTTCACACCCCTTTAGAATAGCCTCAGAGATGAGAACGTCTCGCAACATGAATCAAATCCTCTCCCAAAAGAGCAAACCAGCTCCTCCTGCTCACTTGGGAAAGTCATGTGGACACATTTCTTTCCTTTTAAATTAGACCAAGAGAGCCCAGCCTTGGGTCCGCTACGAGGGTGGCAGCAGAAAAGTGCCCAAACCACACTCCTTTATCTTTTCTAACAAAAACATTGCATGCACATCTGATTTTTTTTTTTTTCCCCTACATATCTTTGCTTTCAAAGCAAACCAGACCCTCTCACGAAGGAGAGGCAAGTGAAAGGCTGAGACCCTTGGACACAGAGATTACCAGAGTACAACAGTTTGCCAGAAAGCTGACAGAGATCTCTACCTGCTGTAGCACATTGCGCTCTCGTAGTGCCATTAGTCGCCTGTGAAGCTCCACTAATTCATCAGTGTAGGCCTGTAAAGGAGGCATGAACAGAAACAGTGACATACGTGGCGTTGTACAACTGCCAAAGTGACTTTCCTACTAAGGATACAAGGAACCTGAGGCCCTTTCAGTCATGTTCCTATTCCCAATTTTTCCCCACATTTTTTACCGCCTCCCCCATCATTATCAAGTACTGGGAGACTAAAGACTTCACACAAATCAGGATGGTCTGAAGACCATCAGCAAGATGAGTTAATGACACCATTAAACAAACACCCGTGACCAGCTTCAAGAAGTGATCAGACCCTTTGAGCTTCGAGGACCTGAACCTTAGTGAACCTTAGTGTGAGTTCTTCATCAGGGAGTTGTACTAATAAACTACTCATTACCTCAGAATACCTGTGTCAGTCACCAACAGCCCCGAGCAATGGTTTGGGTTTAGGTAATGAACAATTCTTTGAGTGCACTGTGTTTCCAGGTGGTTTTACTGGGAAATACAGGATTGTTTACAAGCTCAACATGTGAATTGTTTGAATCGTTCTTATTTAAGGGTGGTTTGGTTTTTCTTTTTTCTTTTTTTCAAGCAGGCAATACAGTCAGTGTCTGTTGGCACACTGCTCTCCACAGATTCCTAACCTCTAAAGCTACCCCAGAGTTATTTGTGCCTGTATCAGCAAACCCAAACACATTTAAGTTATTGTACCAAGAAAAACAAAAAAAATAAAATCCCAAACTTTTCCCTCTGCCCCAAAATGTGTGAAATATACCCCACCCCAGTACATTCACACAGAGAAAGGCATTTTCCCCCAAACACCTAAGCAGTACTGGATGCTGTGCTTGCTGGGAGAGCCAGTATCCTTTAAAAAACCTCTGACAGTTGGAAAAGCTGCTGGTATTCCAGGCACTCAATGGGTCTCAAGGGTGTTTCCTTCTATTTATATTAAGTATCTAAGAAAAGATACTGTTACCTACAAACCTTGCCTCAGACAAGCTGTCCCAGCCATGGTTTACAGTATTTAGTGGTTGAATATTTTGTATCTGAGTCTCCTGCTTGCTACAAGTATCCCAAAGTCACACTTAGACCTAACTCGAAGTGATTAACTGGTGATGTGTTCTGTTGAAAAAGTGTGCACACACACGAGGGAGAGCTCCTGATTAGTGCAAGGACCTCAATGATTAGATGAAGGAAAAGTATTAAGCTCCCATTTGATTGATTTCTTTATGAAAAAAAAGAAATCACAGTGAGAGAACTTTCAGGACAACTTGGGGTTTGGCCATTTGCTGGTGAGTTAGCTGTGCTCTGGGAGCACCTGCACGGCTCTGCTTTCCTTGGAGGCAAGAAAAGGAAGGAATTTCATTGAATAAACAAAGGTTTGAACTAAACCAGCAAAGCAGAGCGTCAAACAATCTTTAATTTGTAAGATCAGGGACAGATTGAAAATTGCCTTTTAATGCAGAGGCACTTGCCACTGCAGCAGTGGCCAGAGCAGTGGTTCAGACAAAGGGCAAACAAATAAAACTAATTTAACATTTTGCATATGGAAACGACCTGGGGGTCGATCTATTGAATATACACAACTTCTGCAGTGTCACTCTCCAAAGTCTGTCCCTTTCAACATCTCTTTTTCATTATACTCAAGCTTTTAACCTGCTGACAGAGCAACGTGAACAGCTCGGGCTGATTCAAACCGTTTTCTACTCGGAAGCGTTCGTGAGCATCCCACAGTTCCATGACATGCAAATCCTCAAACAAACCTTGTCGTATGTTCCCTTCTTCAGGATCTTCTCTGGCTTGTTACAAGACTCTGGGCTTTTTCTTCCAGATGCCTGAGGATAAAAGAAATCATTATTAGGGACTAAAACGAGTTCAGGCAACACAGTGGTTCAATGGCTTGGGCGCACAGCACTGAAGAGAGAGAAATTACCTGTCTGAGGAAGACAGTGAAATAGGGAAAATTTGGGGCAAGTCAGAATTAACACCATGGATTGAACACAACTGAGGAACCAATGGTGATGGAAAGAAGCAGGATGCAATACCTTGTTATTTGCTGGGGGCAGTTTCTGGCCAGGAGGTGGCTCTCGACTCGGCAGGCAGGAATCTGCGCTGTTATCGCTGTCACTGTCACTAAGGCTCAGTCTGAAAAAGAAGCAGCAGAGAATTAGCATCACCAGGTAATAGGAAACTCACTTCGCTGTCAACCGAACCACACAGAGTTACGTGAAATTCTCTTCTTTTTTTACAGACTGCTTAACTGTCTGGGAGAAAAGGTCAGTCTGCAATTTCCAAGAATCCCTTTTTTCCCACCTAACGTCACTTTTGCCATCTTCCGTTCCCTGGGCAGGCAGAGCAGGGAGTTTCAGTTTCCACACTACAGCCAGCAGCTCAACTCCTTCCTACACAAGTCCCTTTAGACCAACTGGAAAAAATACCACCTGATTTTCACAAATAGCAACTGTTCATTTTGAGGATTCATTCCAAGACAACCGAGTACCTGCATGAGAGGTTTTCCAACACCCCCACTGAGAACACAGGCAAAAAAATGCATCTAGGGTTTGTTGTGACCTTTGAGATTTCCTGTTTTTTCTCATTCTTCTTGTGGCCCTACAAATGTAGGATACCTGCTATAATAATTTTTATGAACTTGAAAAACTGTTTATTATCTATCCCCTAAAAGTATAAAAAAATATTAGTCTCTTCATTCCTGTTTAGTTGGCAGTGACAGAGTGCAACAACGGATTTTATTTTATTTTTTTAGTTTTTGGTGAACACAAGCATCATTAGAAATTTGCAGCTGCTATCTGGGCCAAGGATTTGGTTTTAAATATTCAGCCCAAGACTCCAGTTTTTGGCTACAACAATGTTTCCTGAGGGAAGAGGGATGAAATTCAACTATTTCCATTGACTAAAGCAGGAAACAGCTGTTAACCAAGTCCCCGAGGAGTCAAGTAACCAACTGTCAGCACGCACTACCGGCAAAGACTCAGACTTCTCAGTTTGGTGTCAGTCATACGCAGTGAGAAGAGCACACACGCTGACAGCCTCCACAACACTTCTCTAATCTCCGCAGATCAAAGGTGTCACACACCATTCAGCTCAGCAGAGATCTGAAGACGACAATTAGGTGACTATTTTAAGGGGCTCAGTCACTAACACCTGCATGCTCAAACACACCACTTCCCAGTGGCTTCCTCTCTTTGAGCTCCGGTGATCTCTTCTCATCCAATTCTGTTCTCACCCCGCTGTTCTCATGGAATCCATGTCCCCACCCCATGCCAAGTACTCCACACATCTGCCCCTTCTCTTCTTTCACACTTTCCTCTCGCCCCCCATCACTTTGATTCCTCCCTCCAAAAGGAGGACACTCTAAAACACCAAACATGGAGCGCAAAAAGACAACAAACATCTTTCTTCCTGATTTGTTACCACCTGGAATCCCGGCTGACGGGGTTTGCTTTGACTGCTGCCTCTTCTCCAGAGGAGCTGTCATCATCGTCTGACTCCTCTGACTGCAGATCCTCCACCATGGAGCGCAGTGGGCCTGGGATGAGAAGGGAGAAAGGAATTCAACACATGGACACGTGCAGCAGAACTCCATCCGAGCTCTCTGATCTAAACTGGATTAGTTATTATTAAGATACATCAAGATTTCTCAATAAGATGTCCCTGGTAGTTTCATTTTGCACAAAGATATTGCTAAAAGCCACTGTATTTCAGTCTCAAAACTAAAGCAGAGTTGACAAACTTTACAACCGCCACAAAGCCACCACACCCTCCCTCCCCCCCCCAAATCCTCCCTCTCTCTTTCAAAATGAAAACAAAAGGACAAATTTTTCATGTGTTTGGGGACTATTTTAAGTGTCACTCAAGAGACAGTGTTTGTAGCAACAGAGCATTTGCTAAGGTTAGTACATTTACTATTGCCACAGTTTATCTCTTTGGATTATCAGCAGAGGAATCTGAAACAGCAGCTACGTTATCCACTGGCAAAGTGATGAATGTCACATTTATAATTTTTAATAAAGCATATACGAGATTGGAGGAGAAATACTCTGGTTACACTATAGATCAAGCAGCAGCAAACACATTTACAAACTGAGGCAGGACCCAAAGCCAACAGGGAAAGAACCAAATCCAGAGAGATACTATACTCATAAATTAACTGCCAAAACAAGAAAAATACTTGTTCATGATTACGCTATGACATTATTGCCTTTTCTTGCTGAAGCGTCACAGCTTCACCATATGGCTGCGTACAAGAAACCGTATCAGCCTTAAATATATATAGTGCTGGGAAAACAGATCTAATTCTCATGAGCCTTTTAAGGTTACGCACGGAAGATTTTAAGCACATTTTATTTCTTGCAACACACCTTGACTGTGGTTCTGCGATGGCTCGAAATCAGAGTCAGAGCTGGAGTCGGAGCTGGAGCTGGAGTTGGAAGGGCTGGACTGGACAGACTTAACCCCCCATAAAAGGGAAATAAAAGAAAAAGAATCTTAACCTTTCTAATCCAGAAAACCAGTGCAGAGCACAAAGCACAGTGAGACAAAAGCATCTGAGCACCCTACAATATCATGCATCACTGAATGCAGTTCTCAGAATTACAGAAAATATACAAAATGCAAGGTAAATAAAACCGTTTATGAGAACTTTGATGCGCTGAAGTTCAGCGCTCCCAGGCAGCAGCAGCAGCTCCCAACAAAACCCTTCACGCCACTAGTTTCAAATAGCCTCAAGTGATGAAAAACAGCATCTGAAAAACGTCAAGAGCGAAAAATCCCTCACTTTGAAATGTGAAAGATGACTGGCACCCAGCTCAGCACAATTAGCAAAGCCCTCTTAAAAAGTGAATTTATTGTAAGCCGCCAACATTCCCTCTGAACACCTCGTTCTGATCAGTACACATGGAAAGGCCGCCTATCTCAAGTAGCTCATTTGACTCCAAAATTAATTCTAATTTATTACTATACCCTCAAAACAGGCATTTCTACACCAATTTGAGTGACCCACTGTACCGTTTCCAGTTTATTGTGAAAACATAACAGAAACCAGCTAAACTCTTGTGAAACCAACACCACTTGCTGTCAGTATCCAGCAGAGATGCCAGGGGCATATAATGCAGTAAGAGTGAGTAAAAAGACACCATGAACCACCGCTAATAACAGCATCCAGAAACCCAGTTTTAACTCTATGTATGTTTTTAACGTAAACCCAGATATTGTATGGCAATCACATGCTTTAGCTTGAAGGACCACGAGGTGGCAGCGAAGGCTAAATCAACTATTTCGCCCCCAACAGGAGCAGTGACTGGTACAAAAATCTTAAAGGGATTTTTGTTACTCGGTAAGATCTAGTTTAAAGATTCGCAATCATAATATCACCTGCCTTTTTGTTAAAGTAATTCCCTGGAAATTTATCATTTCCATTTCATTCCACCATTCCTGGGAATCCACCTATTACTTCCACTACCAAATCCTGATGCTAGAAGAAAAATCACACATTCCCATTGATCAATAAACTTTATTATGGAAGTGTCAATGCTATAAAATACTATAAAAACATTATAAATGGGTAGAAAAATGCACATCAGCAGCTTTGGGCTTTAATAAATGAAAGCAGTACCAGGACTTTCATCCCAATACCACCCTTCCCTATAATTTATCACCCAAGTATTGTTAGAGTTTCATTTATTCAACTGTAAGAAGGCGGGGAAAAGTGTCAAAAAGGGTTATTACAACCCTTGTAAATTATTCAGCAGCACAGGAGAATAATTTAACAATGCCAATATCTGATCTATTGGCACACTGCAGCAGCCCTATTTTTTTTTTTTTTTTAAAAAGAAAAATTACAGCATGAAAGGAAAGAGCAATATTTGCAAGACAAGGGAGCACAGCTCGTGTCTTACCCTCACATTCAGTCCTAACATGTTTTATTCCCGATAATCTAGCAGGTGTTCCCCTAAAATGACTTCTGAGGAGGGAAGAAGCAGAAGTTGGAAGTTGTAAAGCCTCTCTCTCTCTCTCTCCTTTTGCCATTAACCCTCTCAGCTATTTCAGCCGTTCGGGAGGCACCCAGCTGGACACGCTCTGCATGCTCGGGCTGCAGTTACTGTCACCGCGATATGACAAAAGCACACGCCGACAATGGAAAAAAGCAATCCTGCCCTCACATCTCAGCCTCTCTCTTTTGTCAGCACTAGCGTTTAGGCAGCCAAGCATGAGGCCAGCTCAGGGAACTGGACTTGATGGGGGAAGGAAAAAAAAAAAAAAAAACAAAAAAAAAAAAGAGGAGAAAAAAAAAAAAAAGAGAGAAAGGACAACTAACTTTCAGCAGGAGCTGAAATGGAAGGAGAAACTCCCCCAGCCCATTGCAAAGTCACACGAGCTCTCATGCCAGCAGCACAAATGAGAGCAAGACTGTTCCTTTCAACAGCAGCCTGCAAAGATGTCAACTCAAAGCAATCGTGGAGTCGCAGCCTCAGAGCATGTTGCACAATACGTTGGCTGCAGCAGCAAAGCTGATTTAAGAGTTTCCGGGCCCCGGTCCACCTCCAGCTGCTCATTCGCTTTAGTGATGTGGCTTACCACACAGATCCACAGCCAGCTGTACCAGTACAAACGATGGAGTAGTGAACGGCAGGGCTGGGAGCAAAAAGAACCCCCCAGGGTGGCAAAGGAACTCAAACAGTCTCCTCTGCTGATGCCAATGCATTATGCAGTTCTACCCTCAAGCTTCAAGTTCCACAGAAACCTTAGCTGATGTGACCGACAGCTGCCACGGTTCCCCCTCCATCACACGGAGTATTCCTGCCCTCCTCCTGGGCTAACACTCAAATACCTCTGTCGAGCATCCAACAGCCACAAGAGCTGGTGCAAGAGAGGACACACAGAAGCACACAAAGCTTGGTGGGGGCAGGACAGGATGACAGCAGACGCTGTGGAACCACAACCACAGCTTGCGGTTTCACGGAACAGTCTAACCAGCGCTATCGCCTTACAGCTGCCTGGCGAGTCCCAAGGGGATGGATGTCACCTAAGAAATAATGAAGTAGAAGACACTCGGGATGTCACAGAGCTCAGCAGGGCACAGGACTTGCAGCGAGGGCCATGTATCTGGTAGAGAACTGATGAGCTCGCTACACACCGATACAATTTGGGTATGAGGCTAAAAGTAGAGAGAAGCTGCTTTTTCCTAACACACAAGCTACGCATTTAATCAAGCTGGAAAAGATCTTTGCAGAGTAATTTGAATTAACACTTATCCAATAAACTAGTTTCCTGAGAATCTTTTGGGGGAAAAAAAAAATATAAAAAAATCCTTTCTGAAATAAGCACAACACTTACTGTATCATGGTCCTGATTAAATCATAATACAATTTGTCCCTAGAAGATTTATTCTAGTAAAACAAATCTTTCTAAAAGTGGTCAGTAGGAAAGCGTTCAAAAAATCATGTGCTATTATCCTGTGAATCGTACAAGAAGATATACGGCTTCTTTATAGCAAATACAGAATACCCATAGGAGGGGAAAGACGCGACTTAAATCCAAACTCTCACAATTTTTTTTTTTTTGCCTTCTTTTGGAAAACAATTTGTAGAAGACAGAGGATGAGGAATGTTCTTAGTTGTAAAAAGCAAAAAAAAATGTTTAGACAGCTTTTAAAAATAGTAGTACAAAAACATAATTTGTTTTATATTTTACAACACAACTTATTTAGGTTTAGTGGCGTGCGGTTGTATTTTGAGCTCTAGCCAATAGCACATTTCTTACAGGCCATGTCAAGAATAGGGTTTTTTATTTACATTTTAATACTGTTTTTTTTTTTTTCCAAAGCAAAACTGAAATTATTTCCTCCTCTTCTGAATTAAGATCACGTTCAAAACCATTATGTTACTAAAAGCAGGTAGAAAGTGTATCTAGGCCTACTACACCCTAGCTCTATAAATGTCATGGCAAGGAACGAACGAGAGACCATAACCTTAAACTCCTGACTTTTAGGTAACTCTGCCTGCAGATAAATCTAATCAGAACTGCCTGTCTGAAACAGGAGCTGAAATAATTAATATTTAACGGGATTTTCAAAGAAGAGTTTTATTTGAGACACAGCCCAGCCTAAGCATTCGCCGATCAGGTTCTCTATCTTATCTGAGGGAATATTTTTCACCATCTTTTGCATGCAGGGATTTGAGCAGCACACTTCAAAATTCTGGTAAAGGACCAATCCCTACTCACCTCTGACTTGAAAGAGGTTTCATCCTCTGAATTTGACTCCTCCATTTCCACAGGCTTTTTGATCTCCTTGGCCTCACTTTCAGATTTTACCTTTTCCACTTTGGCATTCATCTTCTCCTTGGTTTGTTTCTTCTCTGGGTATGAGGAAGACGAGGTTCTGGGAGATGTCCCAAGGATATTCTTTACCCCTTTGGAGCTACTCTTTTTTTGTTTTTTGGCACTAGGCTTTGGTGACTCCACGTTGGAGGGCCTCTTGCTGGAAGACTTCAACTCCGGCTGCGGCCCACCCTTTGGAGAAGTGTTCTCCAGTTTGGTCTCCTTCACGGCCAGTTTTGGTTCCTTGAAAGCAGCTTTTGGAGGTGCCTTCTCCTCCTTAGGCAGTTTGTTCTCAGTTGGTTTTCTGGAGGAGTCCTTCAAAGGCTTGTTTTGTTCTCTTTCAAGGTCTTTGGAGGAGTTTTTACTCTCAGAGTCTTTTCTCGGCCTCTCTCTGTGCTCCTTGGTTACTTTGTGTGGCTTAGATGCCTTGCTACTTTCCTTGTTTGCATCCTAAAATTCAGCAACAGAAACATGCAAGTGAGGTATGAAACTGAAGCTCTGCATGGAATTATAAAACATTCTCATCGTTCACATTGAAGCCTTTGTTTCATGTAGACATCCACCCACACACGCATTGCATTTATCTACCTCCGAGGTAGACATCTAGATTTCCCTAAAGCCGACGGACAGAAATTGACAGTAACCACTTAAACATCTACATTAGGACAGAATGAGACATGTTTCACTAATGCCTGTTCCACGTTTCCATGGTCTGTAAAAGGAGGTCTAAAACATAGATGTTTTATTCAGATTTGATCTGTAGAGTTAACATCTGAAGCCAGGTAAGAGGAAACTCCCTCAAGCTGTTACACAAAGTTATGCTTCACACCATGTTTCAGGGAAAAAAAAAAAAAAACACAGCACCTTAAAGAGTTTTTTTTAAGGTTAAATCACTTCCATGGTAAATGCAAGTTATGTCGGCTGCCTAGTCTCCAACTCACCACATCAACCAGTCTGCAAGGTGACAAAAATACTGAATGTCCCCACAACCATAAGAGAGCCAAAGTCTCTGATATCAACAGGCATTTTATCACCTTTAATAAGAGCTTTAAGACATCAATTTTTAGGACTCTGCCTATCCTAAGAGTCAGGTACGCAGCAAGGCAAAGGAGCCCTTCCCTTTGCAAATTCTATCTGAGCTCAAAACATAGAAGTGGGTCTTGTGGGGAGACCCCGGTGTGTGAACTGAACACACTGAGACACAAACACACTCACACCTCTGAGGGCAGCCTGGAGGGAGAGAAGCAGGAGACCATCATCTCTTCAGCTACTGGCAATTTTTATCAGAGCTTGGTGTCAAAGCCCCTTTATTTCTCTTCTGCCTTCTGTTTTCTCATGCTTAATTCCTGACCAAAATTAAATCAGCCACTAACAAATAAATCATCTTCATTCTGTTTCATAACACCAACATCAGAAGACAAGACTGAAGCGCCAAAAGGGTTTAGAGCCCTGGACAAAATGGATATCAGCATAGAATGAGTTGCTGTTAATATTTGTGACTGTTCAGGCCGATAAAGCGTATGTAGTCTGCTTCAAAGCACACCGCCTGTGGATTCTGCTATGCAAAATTCCACAAAAATAAGATCCATCGCACAACTGAAAAAAGGAAAAGTCACGAACTCAGAACTAGAAAGTCTTGAGAACGAGATACTGCTGGATGCAAACATCAAATCGTGAAATCACTAGTTTGACCAAGTGCAGCTTATTTTACATTCTGGGCCTTGTACCAGAAGGTCTTTACACCACTTCCCTGCGTAGTCCTAATGACAGAGGAAGCGCTGACTCTCTACTCAGCCTTGTTGCAAAGAGTATGACTCTGAGTACAGCTTTACATGACAGACAGCGAAAGATCCACGTAATTCATCCTCAGTATCAAGGATACAAGTCAGAACAACCAGAGAGACTTCATTCAACTTTATCTGCGACAGCAGATTGGGAGGCAGATACGGTTCATGAAAAAATACCAGTCTTGGACACTTAATTTTCTTTTCAAAATTTCCCTGTAGAGAAGCCTAGCAAATCATAAAAAGGCCTCCTAAATTATGGTAAGTTCCAGACCATTAGCTAGGGAACTACAGAGTACAAGGAAGACATTTTCAGAATTAAAAGTAGCCAAGCCCAGCTGCTAAACAAGCTCTTAGCAGGAAGTCCTGAAAGATTTCTTCACCCCCGGGTGACACAAAAGCGTGCTTCGCTGACCTTTGACCCATGGGACGGTTTGGTCTTCTTGGGATCAGAGAAGGCAGAGAGTGGTATTGTGGGTAACATCGGATAATCGGGACTTGGCCTTGAAACAGTTTCTGCTCCTTCTGGCATGACCATCACCTAGTAATAAAGAGGAGAAAAATTATATATGAGTATAAGTCGCATGGACTATTAACATATGATTATGCTAAGTCACTTGCTCAATTAACACACTATTATTCATCTTTTGGATGTTTTTTCCCCTGCTTAAGGGCCATAAAATGATATTGTGTAGGTAATGCTCGGTTTCAAGGCAACTCCTCAAATACAGAACATTAAAACCACAAAAAAAAAAAATAAAAAAATTAAAGGCAACATGCAATATCAAGTATCTTTCCCAAAGGGAACTCCAGTATTCCGAGCACAAGCAGGCAATAAAGCTCTGGACAAGAACTGTGTGTTCTGCTGCAAATGCTTTTATCCTGCGAACGGGGAGCAAACTAAATCTGGAAGGAATGAGCAAGAGTTCATCAACTTGGGAGAAGCTAAATTCACTCAGAAAAAAAAGCAGACCTTGGATCTCTCCCGTAACATCTTAACACCAAGCACTAAGCTCCATGAAACACTTTCCTTCTTACCTCCCCCCTCTATTCTGTGAGAACAAATGTGTTGAAAATTTCCACTAGATGAATGACATCAGAAGCGATTCACAGAGGAAACACCTCAATGCATAAGGAATACAATAATGTACTATGAAAATCCTAGAAAGCAAATGATGTTCTAGTCATCCTGTGTCAGGAACAAGCACTCTCCTCTCTGTGCCCAGTAAGGAAAAGCAAGGGGGCACTGAGGAAGATCTGGACAGATCAGTTTGACATACTTCCTACTCTTGTGACTTATTATTGACAAACTTCCCTGCAGCTTTTTTACTCTTTTAATTCCTCAAGCTAGAAACATGTTTTTTCAGAAGAAAACTTTGCCAACAATTAAGACCAACTTGAATGAAGTCCTTGAGCAGATTATAACGAGATATTGCTATATACATGGGTGTCTCAGAAAAGAGTCTTGACTTTCTCTGTCTGGTTAAGAACTTCATGCACTTTGTGGCTTGCACTGATTTACCTTGATCTTGCAGTTATCATTTCCTTAGTCTATCACTGCACAGTACTTTCCCAGAAGTAAGAGTCCATCCACTGTAGCAACCAATATCTTATTGTGCCTTCAAGAGCGTATTTCGGTTTTTTTTCCTCCTGTGTCCATTTTCATTCTGAATTCTAACACTCTTCCTTAATTTTTTTATTATCTAAGCCACAAGCAGCTGATTTCAGGTGTAGAGGACATTTATTGACCAGGAAGCGCTAAGTATTAAGCTTTCATTTGGCAAGAATGATAAGGAATAGACTGGAAGTCTCTCCCTTTTCATAAGCTCTTCAGTACTGCTACAGCTCCCGACACTAGGAAGGTCACGGATAACTGTAACTGCCTGATGGGCAGCGTGCAACATCCACAGAAGATCTCCATTTCCGGAGAGGTTTTAGTGCTTTGATATTAATGGCCACATTTAAATTGAAAATGAAGCGCCACCGATCACACAAGCAATGGTTTAGTTCTGCTTCAAGTGCTGCAGTCATATAAGCAGGAGCGAAAATTGGCTGGGTCATCCTGTAGATAAAGGTGGAAAAGTGCAGCCCGCTGGGCTGCAGCTAAAAGGAAAGCCCAGAGCAAAACAAGATCACTACACATTTTAGCAGAACCTCTTCAGATCTCCAGCCCCTTTGGCACTTACCCCTCCAGCCCTGATGAGTTTGCGTCTGAATTCCTTGGTGGGGTTGTTGAAAGTCAGTTTCTCACAACGAAGGTGGTTCACAGGTGGATTTCCCTCCAAATTTAAGAACAGGTCATATGTGAAACAAACCTTTTTCGGCTCCTCCTAAAAACAAGAAAGACTTTGGGAAAATGGACGAAGTTTGGCAAGGACACTAAGGCAGAGGATTCAAACAGTCACTCCTGAAAATCCCAAATAAACCGCTGAGCAAGTGTTGCATTCATAGAGTTTTTCATCATGAGATCAGAGAGCTAGAAAATAAACTGTTTGTGCCCAAAGTGCCTGAAGTTAACATACCATTTATCAGAAACTCAGGCGTGGCTTTTCACTGCAAAAGAAACACACGGACAAGGATTCTGACTCTCAATTGTCTGTTTAAAGTCATTGAAGTCATCGTAGGAAAGCAGATTCACCAGCTTTATCCACTATTCTGTTTTCACTGAAATTCAGATCCTATCTCCTTTAGGGAGCAACTGAACTGTAAGTATCGATATTAAGAAAAGCATAATCTTTTATTTAGAGAAGGAACAACTTCTGAACTCACAGGATCTCCGCGGATACTGAGACAAGATTAAACGCAACGGTAAAAGGATGACTCGTTTTGTAAAATCCTTTTCAATATGCATATTGCAGGGGCTGAATGGGAAGATATCCCGGGCTTTTGAACTTTCCAAGGGCACTTTCACTGACGAAATCCGGAGTTTGTATGCAAGTTGGGGATCATCTGCGCCTCACTGGTTTTGTTCCACCTGCTGCAGAAGCCCAGCAAACACTCTGCATTTGCAGCACAGAATGGAAGAAACCTCTTCCTTTTTTTTCCTCCCGAAATACCGCCTACTACTTGTATATTACTAATATTGATATGAAATTTCCTGGTATTATCTTGTATTCTGCATTTCAAGATGAAAAAAAAAAACCTCAAAATGGGGCAAAAGAGACTCTCCTGCAAACCACACGGAGCCTTACAGTACATTCAGTATTTACATGAATGCATCCCACATGCCTCATTCAATGTGCAACCCCAAGCAGCTGCACAGCAGTCTTTTCCACAATTCATATCCAGCAGCTCGATTTCCTGGTGCAGTCGCATTGTTGTATGGGAACAGACGCCGCAGGCTTCCAGCCCAAGCCATTAGATTTGCTGAAAATAGGTTGAAGCGTCAAACGGCTTCAGACCACCCCGATTCCTGCTGTTTGCTTGGTGGGTACTAACGTCGCTAAAGCAGCCATTTCTTGTACAAAACTACACCTCGAATAATAAAAAAGCGTGGTAACCACACCTGGTTTACACCAAAATCAGTACCCTAAGCCCACCTGGGAGTCAAGGCCTTGGATCCCAACTCCCCAAAGAGGGGAAGACAGACGTCTAAGCAGACACGTACAGCAGAATTGTCTCCCATTAACAAGCAAGAACACGCCACCAACACCAGGACTTGGAAAAGTCCTGGAGAATCCACGCAGAACTTGAAAGGGTTCAATGTCTACTAAAACACATGAATGGGAAAGAGGAGGAAAATACTCACAAAAAACCTCGTCATTCTCCTCTCCTCTACGACTGTTCTCATTAACTGAATCATTAGCGAGCTCTGCATGTGTGTGCTTACACTGGAGTTCAAACAGCAGCTACAGAGGGTCCCTCAAAGTCTAATAAACTTAAATGAAGGATGAATAGAAACCCAAACGCGGCCTAAAACTGGTTTCTAAAATGCTTTTCCTAGTTGATAGCATAGAATAAATTGATTTTGGATATATTAACAAAAGCAGGCTTTAGTCAAAAGCTGTTACGCCATCACATTTCAGAGCAGGAAAAGGGCAGCAGATTAACTTCCCTTTTATCTTAGGTATCCCATTTATTATATAGACTCAAAAGCATCAGAGAATCTCCCAAATATTTATCGTACCCCGGTTGACGAGCTTCCACTTTTTGTAAAATTAAGCCAGTTTTTCAATGTGATTTTTCTCCAACTCGGAGATTACGACTGCCCTGGGAACCGAGCACCACGATCGTTAAAATATCCTTTGTACCATCGGAGGCCATCGGAAGCCCCCCACCTAAGCGAATAGTTACGATTACAGCACCCCTAAAAGAAAGAGTACAAAAGTCTCAAAGCAAAAAGCTGCAAATAAACATTCTTTCCTTTACTGCTTTCACCAACAGCTAATGATTACAGCTCAAGACACTCCAAAGCTTAACCCACCCGGTCATCCCTAAAAGTTTCTTTCCTCCAAATGACCATCAAGAGGGGGAATAAAAAAAAAAAAAGAAAAAAAAAAAAGAAAAGAAGTAATGAAGAAAGAAAACCACGGAAAATCTCTCACAATTGACCTGGACCTACACACCCTCTAACTTTAAATGGAAAGCCACACTGAATCCACAGTGCCACACTTCAAAGCCTTCCTAAATAACACGTTGGGGTCTACACATCCTGCTGCCTGGAGCTGCAAGAAGAGGGTAGGTACTTTTTCACCCTGCAAACTTCGGCCCAGGCGGTCTCTTTTCACACTGTACCACCACTTCCCACACACGGCCAAGCCAAGCCTCCAACCCTTCATGTCAACAAGTAACACTGAAAAGGGGACAAACTTACTTTGTGTGGATATTTTGATGCTCTCCGAGACCGTAAGCTTTTTTAAAGGGTCTTAACTTCCAAGAAAGGCTTTAAAAAAGGACGCATCACATCCATTTGCGACTGGTAAATATTGTGGTTATTCAGATTCAAATTCAAGGGTCAATTTGGTCATGATACAGTTAACCTGGTATGGGATCTCTGAGCAAGTCACCTTAGAACCTCCATTTATATCTGCCCCTCAAATCTCAGATGCCAAGGAAGTGAAGGAGGAGCGTGTACCACAAAACTCGGGCTGAGCTTCAATCGGAGCCGCTGTAACTTTCCCTCCATCCAGTGACTCCGGCTACTCCACCTCCCATCTCCAAAGCTGAGTACGTTACCCTTTATTTTTCCAGTTTTCCAGCTTCCTGTCTGGCACTGCTCCGTTACGAAGCAACTGGAGTTGCTTTATTTTTCTTTTGAAGTAATGGGTTAAAGTTCTTTTGGCACTTTTCGGAAGAGGAGGAATTTTTCAAAGTCTTTTGTTAAAATTTCCTTGTCCTGTTTTTAAGGCAGGGTGTGCCCTTTGCCACTTAAACACAAATCAAAAGAATTTCACTGGTAGCGTGCGCGTAAAGCTCATAAATCACTTTTAGAAAGCCATAAAACAAAATTATCTACAAAAATCTAGCACACCAAGGAAGCAGGCTCATGGTTATTCAATAACTATAACATCTAACACTACTTCCCTTTTGCCATAGATCTAGCCTGACAGAGTCATTTATCCGTAACCGGTTCATAACTTCTGTATAAATGGAACCCCCTTTTCCAGGCTCGTACAACCCGTTTGACCAGTCTTCTGCCCCTCTTCCAGACAGGACATTGAGGAGTGAATAACCCAATATTCCTTTTTTTTTTTTTTTTTTTTTTGAGGCAAGTAGCCTTATGTTACACTCTGTTAACAAGTCTCTTATCTTTTTTTGAGATTCTACAGGGTTAAGTAAAATAACAACGAACAGCATTTTGGAACTCTCCCCCATCTGAAAGCTATTACTTTGTTTGAAAATTAGGAAAACATACTCCCTGCTCAAAGACAAGCATTTAATAATCTACGAGCTCTTACAAATAACCAGATATGATGCTGGCATGGCTAGTAAAGCTGCTACGTTTGACAAGGCTTCCTTGCCAGGCACTATCTATCTGTAATCTATTCAGCATATGGAGATGCCTCTCAATGTGCCACACTGAACGGCTACTGAAACACACACAGCCCAGGTGTTTTGGCCAGGAAAAGAGTCTGCTCAGATAGAAGAATGGGTCAACTGATAATCCTTATTAATTTACGGAAGAGAAAGGTAAAAAAAAAAAAAAGGTTCACCACTCAGCAGCAGCAGAAAAGAAAGTGCCGCAGGTTTGGTAAGATGACACAGAACAGAGCTAAAAAATGTGAGCAACAAATGCTGCTGCTTAAAGGCCAGACAAAATTTACTCCTCCTTCCACAGCTTTCCGCAACAGTGGATAAAATACTCCTTTCCTCAAACCTGTGCAGACCCTTCCCCAACGCCACGGCAATTTGTTGGGTAAAATCAAACGTCTCGCACAAACGCCGGCTCGTCAGCAGCCTTCCTTAGGAGTATTTCACAAGCCAATACCTTCCTTATGGCACCATCTTGACACGTAGTTGTAACTGATCTCCCGTTTCACCTACCCTGCCATATGTGCACCCACGTACAACACCTTTACTTCGAAACACACATATTTTTTCCCTTCTCCAGTATTTTTCTACGTATTTTATATGTCAGGCCTATAAATACCGCAGAAGGGGTAAAATATGCAGGCTTTTATTTTGAACCCAACTGGAGGGGGGAAAAAAAAAAAAAAAAAAAAGAAAAATCAAACAGATTTCTCTGCTTTCTTCCCTTATCTCCCTTTTCGCTCACAGAAAAAGCCCAAGTTACATGTATCCATTATGTAAATACTGGAAGCCTTTTATCTCTAGCACTGGAATTGGGAGGTAGTATCTTTAAAGAGACTTTAATGCAACATCTTATCCATGTTGCATTAATATCATCTGCCTTATATCAGAATAGCATGAAAGTATACTAGACCTTCAGCTTTTGTTGTGGGGAGGGGGTGGATTGATCTAATTTGATTAGGATGCAAAAAATGTAACGGGGATGAATACCAAAGTCATACCTGCATTACAGCCTCCAGATTACAACATATGCCACCGTAAGAGATGTATTTGGAGACAAAGAGGCCACGAGAAAAAGCCTCAAGACTGTTGAAATTGAGTGGGGGAGAGGGAAAGGGAAGAGCAGTAGAAAAACAGCAACGCATTTATTGTACCCAGTTTGTATTGATTCAAGCACCAGAAGCCACTAACAGCAGTCCCCATTACAGGAAGGAACACAAAGGATTTTAAAACAAAAATAGCATACTAACATTTTTCAGTCCAACAATCCCAAATGATCCACTATCATTAGTCAACTGTGCTTTCAAAAAGCTTTATCATTCAACCTGCTGAGACCCTGCCATGTGTTTTTCAGGTTCAGTTGCAGAGGCAAAGGCTCCAGCAGGCCACCGATACCACGGGGGACCGCAAGTCCCATGGCCCGTGTAGACTCTCTGGAAAGCTCAGATATACAAACTGTCCAGGTGCCCAGCAATATTCAAAATATATATTCTGTAATTCAAATGACAAGACCGAGAAAGCACAAAGCGCCTACTTATTGAGAAACTGAATTACAGCACAGGAAGGACAGACGCACGCCAACAGGGCATAACTCTGTCTGTACAGGAGAAGAACAGGCTCTTGTACCTTTTATAATCCTCTGCTGACACTTCCCTGTTTGACAGAAAGGCACCAAAAGCTTCAGTGGGGCCAAGAGCACTGACTTTCCCACTCCAGACAACAGCATAACAACAAGAGCAGTCCAACACAAAGAGTTAACGGGTAGTTTTATGCAAACTTGCCTAAAAAAAAATCCCCAATGCAGTTCATTAAAAACATTTTTAAGTCACTCTTAGTAAAACTGTTCCTTAGCAGTGAACAGCCCCGTGTTTCTTTAGCCAAAGCAAAGAGTACACTGGCTCTGACAACCACTATTTATCATCCCAGTAACAAATTAGAACAGGGAAAGGAAGCGGCTAAGAAAAGAGGCTTAAACTGTGGAAAAAAAAATTTCAGCCAACCATGGCAAAGATCAGCCGCCACAGATTAGTTCACTCCCTCTTTAAATCCTTTCTCTTCTCACCTTTACAAAGCTAAACATGCATCGATAAACAAATCCCAAAGCCTTTGCAACTCTTGTTTCAACTCAGAGGACACACATCAACAAAAACGTGCTAGAATGTGGGGAGCATATGGCCAGAAAGAGCCACCCGACTCCTCCTGCCCAGCCACCTATGAAACTGCGTTTTCTCCCCGCGCCCGGAATCAATCCGTAACATCTACTTGAAAGGACTTATTCAAGGATGAGTCCCAAATGCCGCAATCAATTCAAGCAAATTCAAAACAATATATGCTCCGCACACAACAGCTGATCCCCACCAGTGTCAACAGGTTTACAGAGATCAGATTGAACATATGGTCTCGAAGTAGTAAAGACTTATTTATTTGGTGCTTTAATGTCACATTCTTTAATCAGGAGGAAACGGGCTGTATTCTAAGCCTTTGCCGTTCCTCCTCTTTCACAATCTTTTTAATTTCTGCTAGATCCCAGTTTTTTGCTTATATTTCATCTTTGCATGTCTATCTTTGCAGAAGCATTCACCTCTTACACTCCCTTCAGCTCCACTTACTGAAAATAATCATAGCTCTTCGTATTTCAAGATGGCATTATCACCGGGCAAGAGTAGTCAGAGGAGCCAAATTCTTCACATCATCAGGCAGCTTCTAAGCTCCCAGCAATCATAAGTAGCAAAATGTGCAGAGAATGTAGCATTTGCTGACATAAGGACAAAAAAAATTACTTTTAAGTAGTAAAAGCAAATTTCATACAACTTCAGTACAGCTCACGTATTTCAAGTTCATGCTTGAACCTGGGAACACATCTCTGTTCAAATGACGTGCCGGAAGACAGAAGCTAACAGGCTTTCCCTCAACCATCGCTTGCCCCAATCTAATAATGGGAAGTGCTGTCTGAAGCTCCTTAATTAGTCAATTCAATCAGGTTAAAAGTGGAAAAGAACTTGTCCACAATGCATAAATCTAAAAAGCAGGGCAAAGATGAGTATTTTTAAGATTTGTAGTTTTGAGAACAAGTCTGCAAATAAACTTATTCTCTATTTATTTTTCATGTTTCTGAAGACCTAAATGCCAAAACCGAACCGCCTTCTCCTAAATTAACTGCTGCTTCCATTGTTTCCACCAAGAAGAGAGACCACCTATTTCCCTTATTTATAAAAGCCATCCTACCCCTAGCGTTAGAGAGAACAACTATGCAGTCACGTGTACCCAGAAACAATGAGAAGTGATGACCCCAGTGGGTGTGAAACCAAGTTATATCCAGAAAAGCTGCCAGTTCCATATTCTGTGAGGAGCATAGGAATATAAGGGATGGAGAGAAAGAAAACACACGAATGCAGGCAACAGTCAATGCAAACAAATGCACCTAAAAAAATACAGGAGAGGCAGAAATGAGAGAGAAAGATCTGGGGACTTGTGAAAGACAAAGCTATTGGGGACCTGCAGGGAAAAGGCAAGTGTGAGAAAAGAAAGGAAAGAAAAATAAAAGGTAAGAGTAGAAACAAAAAGCCGTTCACCCATCACGTTAGAAATCGCCCTTACAAGAAATCAAGGTGAAGAAGTTGACATTTTCGGTCAGGAATTTAAAGGTAGGCTTTGAACCTGAATTAAGCCAACACACAGTGCAGATAAAGAGTGTCCTGATTTCCATCCAAAACTCCAGAAAAGCCACCAGAAGTCAAACTACTTTTAAGCTTTTGAGGTTTTTTATTTGCAGTCAAGTCGTAGTTTTCAGAGTTTGCCAAAAAAGCTGCTTCTATCAACAACTTCCATCCCCTACCCTCTAACTGCCGCTTCCCTTCACGTCCTTTTGGCTCATCCCACCCACCCGAAAGAAAGCTGTGGGCCAAACGTTCCCAGGGTTAGAAGACAAGTCTTCTGGTGGTTCAGTCCCATTATTTGGCTTATTCCTCAGACTCATCAAGAAGTGGGGTAAGAGCAATGTGGTAGGCCAAAAAACAAACTAAAATGTTAATTACTCACAAGTGACAGCACCAGGAGAGTAGACTGGGGTGAGAAGGAAACGACAGACAGATTCGTTTGTGGAAGGAAAGGATGGGGGAAGATAAATAGAATGAGGTTGTTAGACACGGTCTGCTCCCAACAGAACCTGGGGTAAGGGCTTGTGCTTGGAGGGTTGAGGGGGGTGGGAGTGAGAGTGCACATTATCTACATTCCCTCTGAGGGATAATAAGCAGAACGTTATGTTTTTTTTTATTTAAGTAGTAATCAAAACCAGAAAGATTCGGTATTCATGTTTAACAAAACAATTTAACCGAAACGGAGTAAATATGAAGGCAAGTGCCCAGATCCCTATTTTCATAACCTCCTTCAAGTCATGTAGCGTGTGACCTCTGTGGTAAGACTTCAAGCAAGCAATAAATCCCAAATTTTAACTTTCATATACTTGTTGGCAATGCATCTTAAGATTTAAAATATTTAGTGTTTTCTTTCTGGAAGAGTACTGAATCAGAACAACAATATTTTTAACATAGCTGTAAATACTCGTCCTGTACACGCAAATGTTTCTCTCAGACCCATACAAATTTTATACCTGTACAGTTAATTTAATAAAATCACAAATAAAAAAAAAATGGATTGTTTACTATATTGCCAGTCAACACAGTATTTACAAATGTTTATAAAATCAGTGGTTTATATATATTTACTTCCCTACTTACATAAAATATTTTAAACTGCTTTAACATTATCCATGCTTAGAGCAGCTTGTTACGAGCGGTACAATCTCCGCTCAAAATCTCTGGGACAATCACACTGTCCTGATATTACCTTTCTATACAATTCCATTTCTGCCAAAAGCTTTCTTTTGAAGTCTGGCAGGAGCTTCCAACTCCCAGTTAAATTCTATTTATTAGACTAATAAAAAACATACACATAAAACAGTCACATAATTTAAGTGTCTTTCTGTCAGGCAGTTTAAGGCTCTGGCACAGCTCAAAACAATTAGAAGACCAGAAATCAGATTCTACCTTATTTTTGAAGTGTACTTCAATGGGCATAATGAAGCCCGCGTAGCCAGACTCCTCCACTTTGTAAGGGGGCTCCTTGCACACTGAAAAGAGAACAGACAAACGTTAATTTGGAATATAACGCAACTTAATCTGAGCCAAAAAGGAGTTGCAAAATGAGAAATGGGCCTCTGACAACTCAGGACATGTTTAAAAGACTGACCTTTGAGAAAAGAGAGGAAAAAAAAACCCAGCAAAGTAAGATGGTGGTCATGGGCTTAGTTAATAACATGAAAATCTGTTCTTAGCTCCTCCCATGGAAAGGAAACATAAAACACTCCATGCCAGAGTCTCCATGAGATTCTTCCCCCCCTTTTGCAGTGAGATACAATTACATTTCTGGGCTGTTCCACAACAATGCAAGCTGCCAGTTAAAGCCGTCTTCCAAAAAAAAAGGCAAAGACCCAAAAAGGTGGGAATTTCAACAGTAAGGAAAGGTAAAATGTACTTTGATGCCAATGTTTATTAATCAAAATCCACGAGCGGATTTTTTTTTTCCCTTTAAATGGTCTCCTGCAACGCTCAACCTTCGCAATTATGTAAGAGCCGTACCAGAAGCTGCTTCATCCAAACAGGGTAACAAACCTGACGGGCAGGTAAGGGTAAGCGCTGCTATTTATTGCACACACAAGGAAATGGAGAAAGGTTAAAGAGTTTGCCGCTAAGGTCACGGCGCTGCCGACTGCAGAAACAGCGACTACAAAAGCTTAATCGCTTCTAAGAAATTAATCTACGTGCTTCCTGCCTCAGTTCCCCCCCATCCCTACCTGTTGTACCTTCACGGTACTGAATCCTTCCTACCACCTCCCACTCCTTTTCGGTGGCGTGACAGCCGACTCGAAGGATTCTAGGATCAATTGTTTGGCCGTGACATAGCTACACACAATGGCTGCCAGAAGAAACACGAGACCAACACAGATATTCTCCCTCCCAGGAACCGGATGCACTTGCATAGAATTTATGCACTACAATATATGTAAATAAAGTCAATTAAGTAATTAGAGGAATTCAGCGCAAATCTTTCTACTTTCTCTAAAGAATTCCAAGCAATTAATATGATTAGGAAACAGTACCTCAAAGCTAAAAAGCACACAAATTATTTTCCTTTAAGGCAGATATATGATCCCCAGCTCTTAACTCTTCTACTGTCATTAAGGTGCTAAAACGCAGTACTCCAAATTCAACCGTGAATAAAAAGCATATCTAAAAATAACCAAAATCTCCAGACTTGCTTTAACTTGAATTTCATACAAGAACCCCATCATTTAGGGGAAAAAGCCCAAACCCAAAGAAGAGTGCCAATATGGCAGCAGGAATCTTAGGACTATCTGCCAAGCAGCCTTTGTTCCTTTGCCGCTCTATTCTAACAAATGAAAATGACTACGCAGGCGATCAGCTGGCAGCACAAGCCCACCTTCACCGGTAGATTCTGCTCCAAAAGCAAGAGCGAATCATCTGAAGAAACCCTTCAGACAAATCTAGAAATAGTACGCGTCTGCCCTACGCACAACCCAGACACGCTTTGGTCAAAAGTAAGCTGGCATCACGAGCAAGCTCAAGAAACTGGGCAAAATCTAGAGATTGGAAATAAAACGTCTCTTTGGAGGTAAATGATACGGCAGCCCACCGAGCAAAGCCCATGTACCAGCCCACCACAGTTGTTTGTAATAAAGTAATTACACCAGCTGACAAGGATTGTAGCACAGCAGATTGTAACTTTTCTTCTATAAATTAGCTTTCAGCTCGGTGCTGCACTTGCTTATCATACATCAGTTTTACTACATCGATTTGAAGGAGGTATCATTAACATACAGACTAGAATCACATCCTCACAAGCCGAGCAGCTTTGAGTTACTTTCCACTGTGGCCTGTCACAAATAACCAAGGCAGTAGGTAGTTCTAAGACATCCTGCGTGACCAGAAGTCTTCCAAAGAAATATTTCAAAGAATGCACGTTACGAAGTGATTTACAGCAATACTCTCAGGCAGGCAACGTTCCTTGTAACACCACGTAACAGTAACACCGCAGACGCAGTTACACAATTTTAAGCAGATCTAATTCTGCGCTGCTGCCGAAAAGGGCAATTCCTGCTCCTCTACCTGAACCTACCGCCCCGTGCCAAGAATAAGGTTCATGTTGCTGCACAGTCAAAAAGAGCAAGGAACAGACCCAGCAGAAAATCACGGTACAATTTGTATACTCTTCTCCAGCAACGCTGACTGCACGGTGCTTGCAGCTGGAATGTACAGCCAGGGGCAAAGAGACCGTCACCCCCTTGGCATCATTGATTCCTGCTGGGTTTCGTACTCCCCGAACTGGCACCCGAGACTAGAACCTGCAGGAATCCTGATGGCTTCTTAATGACCAGCGCAAAACTCTTCATACTCCAGTACGTATACAAACCCAGTATTTGAGCATCTCTCAGCAATCCCATGACAAATATTAACAAATCGAACCCATCTTTCCCATTTTGAAACATGAATTATCTTCTGCTGTCACTAAGCATCTTGAGAACCTGCAGGTACTAATGCTTAAATAAGAGGAGAAAGGATTTCACCTCCAGCCCTTTCATCAGAAGAAAGGTCCCGTTCTCCCTGACCTTCCTCAGCTAAAGACGGTAAAGGTTAAAGCTGAAGCGCACGCCATGTACATTTTGCTCCTCTTTAAGGAGATATTTTACAGAAAAGTGACAGCCCAAGACAATCATACAGAGAAGACCGAATAACGCATCTTCAAAAATACACTCACCTCGCTTGGGTTTCGGGAAGCTCTCATGTAGCCGAAAGACCACCCTTTCCACAAAGTGCTGGATGTCACACTGCTCCGGGCCCCGGACAAACACCATCCAGTCATGAGTAAAGCCTTCGGTGGTGGGCTTTTTCCGCAGTTGGGCTCGGTGCCCCAGCTCCAATTTAACTTGAACCGTGCACTGTTTTAGGATAGAGGTAAGACCATAAGCAAAATGAAACAACTTAAACGTTATACGCATAACGCTGAGCCCCACAGACAGAAGACGCGAGATCACCGCAGGGGAGGAAAACAACAGCCTCCACGGAGAGAGATTAGTCTAATTCTGAAAACTACAGTATTGTCAACAGAAAAGGTATCATAAAAATAGCTCCCAGCACCATTTCATACCTATTTTCTTCCCAATATTAGCACTGCAGAGGAAAGAGCTTTAGAAGAGGGATAGGTTTATCTGCCTCACTTATCAACTAAATTGTCAGCAAAGTCCTAATTGCAGAATCTTTATTTCTAGAAAGTGTCAGCGACAGAACTTGATGTTCACAGCTTACAGAATTCACAGCACTGACAGGAAACTAATCTTGAAGCAGGAAAAATTAGATCATGAATTGGTGCTTTATGATGTTCTCCGGAACATGTAATCCATTGGAACACAGCTCTGATACTCCTTGTATTCTTTTAAATGTATTTTATTAAGGCACTTTCAAAGACCAAGTCTAACATACAACACGCCTGCACAGTATCTAACACTAAAACGACCCAATTCTGATTTGCACTCCCAGATCCTGCTCTAACCATATGTTAACAGAGAAGGTGTAGTCAATATCTCATTCAAAGCACAAAAATCCCATTAAATGTCTTAAAAACAGATTAATTTAATTGTGAAGATGCACGTATTATTGCAGATTTCACGGTCAGAAGAAAGGAACTGAATTAAACAGATGTAACAGAGGAAAGGCAAGCGTGATTCAGGCACAAGTTAATGCAAGCAAATCTTAGGGCAAGATTTGTAGAGACACAGAATAACACCTAAGGCATCCGACTCCTTACTAATTTTGGGAATATATGTTATACACACTAGACCAGCAGCACAGCCATCTCAAACTACACCCAACAAAACCCAGCTTCAGCAACTGGAACTTATAAAAAAATGGGGCAGTTTTTAATCCTTACCCCCTTTCTTCACCTAAGGCTTGAAAATAAGCACCTTGTTCTTTCTGGCGGTTCTCAATTACCATTGGGAGAGGCAATATTATTTGTCATTACCTACATTACAGGTGGACACAGAGCCAAACCGAGGGCATGATGTTAGACAATGAGCATGGAAAGTGAAAGCTTCCCGAGCTCCAGACTAAACGTTTAGGAAAAGTATTATCCTCATTTTCCCATTGAGGAACTGCAAACAAGGAGTATGACCATGATTAATGATCAGAAAGTATTTGGCATCCAAAAAGCATCCAACCTGACAGTTTATGGGGAAGCGATTTTCAGGGCATGGTTAATACTTTCCGAGAAAGATTAAGTCATGCAATCTCAGTATTCTTTTCGTTGTAAAAAGATCACACAGGAGGTCTACAGACCCCACCAGGCATCAAAGCCCGACCTCCCAAATTGCAGTCCAGTTCTAATTTCAACTCTCAGGCAATTATAGTCAAATACCTTCAGCTGCCATCCAACACATCAATTCTAAGACTCGGGGATAAACTCATCTAATTAATTCCTTCACCTGTATTACTACCACATTTCTTTAGGTTACCTTCCTCCGCAAGCTCCCTTGGCAGACAATTTTTTCCCCATTCTGCGCTTTTAGGGCTTATCTACGCTGGCTCCACCTTGCTCCTGTGCTAAAAACGAAGGTACGCAGCCGCCTGTTCTTTCATGTCGTATTAAGGAGTAAGAAAAAAAAGGCAAGGTGTGTTTCACTCGAAGCACAGCAATCTCTCCGGCGGTGGAAGAGCATTTCGTGGAGACAGCCTGCCTCGATCCCAAGCTGGCATGGGAGGGTGCTTGCAGGGCTGCTTTATCTGGGATACTTCCCACAGCGTTCACGCAAGCATTCACATCAACTGAGCCAGTCTGTTCGGCAGCTTCACGTTATCGATTCCATAATTACCCTTTAAATTGTGCTACTGTTGCCAGTTACTACCCCTCTCCAGAGAAGTGCAAATGACTGTGTCAGTCTACAGAATTTGCCTTTCTAGTTGAAACGGCTGAGAAATTTTAGCTGAGAAACAGATGGGACTATGTAGAAGAGAACAAAATTAAACATAAAAGAGAACTGTTTAACTGAGAGTGAAAGTTGTACTTGCTATACTCCTCACATATCGGTCCAATTAACGATCGCTGTGAATTAAGCCAGAAGTTGAAACACATTTGAAAATAAGATCTCCCAACATAACAAACATGCAAAGTTGCTCCGCTGAAAATGGAGGGTTTTTTTTTTTTTCCCCAAGCGTGTCTCTCAACAAAGGGAAATCAGGATCCTATTCAAACAATTTGTAATAATACAAAGGAGTCTGCTTTTCAACTTCTCAATAAACATTCTGAAGGCTGCTTTGGGTTTTTTTTTTTTGTTTGTTTGTTTGATGTGCTAATTGCCTGAATGCCATAACCAGCTTCCATTCGCTCTCCTTTGGATGATTATTCAAAGGATAGCGGGGCTCACCTCCTGAACCTCAGGCCGGTAGGTAACCTGTTACCAGCTCGCCTGCGCTCGCACACAAAAGGCCCGAGCCAGCCTGCTCTGGATCACCTCAGGTAAACTTCCAGCATCCATCCCTGCCCGCTGCAGCACCGCAGGGACCCGGCCGCTACCGAGCGGCTTCCCACCCGCCTCCCATTTCCTTATAAACACGTCAGGTATTTTAACATTACTTTTATAGACTAAAACCAGACTTTTTAAACACACACAA
>JAOXNO010000015.1:2075202-2086787 GCA_028565335.1 Limnodromus scolopaceus | reverse complement strand
GGGGTGCTGGTGTCCCCATCCTTGCCTGGCCTTACCCTCCTCTCGCATCTGCTCATACTTCCGGATGGCGATGTGCCGGCGCCAGGCCTTCTGGATCACCCGGGCGAAGCCGTCGAATTTCCGCTCCCTCATCTCCTCGAGGAGGAAGAGCTGGGAGGGACACGGGGTGCTGAGCCTGGCCAGCCAGGGGCCACCCAGCACCCATGCTGCATCCCTTCTCCCGCACGTTGGCATCCCAAACCCTCCCTGGGGTTGCCCAAGGTGATGTTTAGCCACGTGCAGCGTCCCCCAGGGTTGAGGGACAAGGGGCAGAGCCGGGCCACGTACCGATTCAGGGTTCTTGACAAAGACCTTGCTCCGACCCATCTGGTACTGGTCCGGGTCCATGTTGACGGAGCGCAGCAAGTGCTGCACCCCTTGTCGCTCGTCCCCGCGCCAGGACGGCCAGGTCTCGGGGGTGAGGATGGCGTAGCTGCGGGGAGAGGGGACGTGAGTGGTGGCCAGGCTGCGGGGACCCGCCACCACCACGTCCTGGTGGTCACTCACCGCTGCAGGAATTTGTGGAAGAGGCGGCGGTAGGCGAAACCCGCCCGGCGCACGCGGATGTTCTCCTTCAGCCCCAGGTACTCGACTTGGTGCTTCACCCTGAGGAGAGGGAGGGACACGCTCAGCGTGAAATGGTGGCAGGTCGGTGGGGGACCTGCCCAGGCCCTTTGGCCACTGCTTGGCACAGGGATGCCCTAGGGCTTCTGAGGCTCAGATAGAACCTCTGGATGATGCACGTAGAGGGACATGTGTGTCCCCACATGCTCCTCAGTGCATGCTGAGACGTGTGTCACCTCATGCTCCCCTGGGTCCATGGGCAACACAGAGGGATCAGCCCAGGGTACAGTTTTTGGAGGAAAGCCAGTCCTGGCCACATCCCCATCACTGGGTGCCCTTCACCGGACTCTGTGGGCTCCCTGATCCATCACGAGAGGTCTCTGTTACCTGCTCTCCTCCCAGTCCCGGGGCTTTTTGGTCTCGTTGGGTTTGATGCAGCGGATGTAGTGTGGCGTGCACTTCATTAACGTGTTCACCAGGTCGTTAGCCTGTTTCTGTTGCAAGGATCGACCTCTGTAGCGTTAAAGGCATTGGTGGGAGCCCGTCACCCTGCTGCTGCCCCAGAGACAGCTACTGTCCCCGGATGCCTCCAGGACGTACCTTGATTTTGGAGCCTGCGGTGGTCGGTCGTCCCTTTTTGTCAGAATCAAGCTTTTCTGGGAAAAGCATCCGGATGAAGCCACTGAAAGGCAGGTGAGAGTCCCCGGGTGAGAGCCGCCAGGCTCCCCAAGCTCAGCTGAGTTGAAACCAGCTCCAGCTCTGCTTTCTGCTGCTGGGAAATCCTGCACCGTGTCTGATCCTGTCCCCCCCTCCCCTAAACTGCCCCCCCAGGGATGAGCAGGATGGGTGCTGGTGGGTGAGCACCCCTCTCCCAGCCCTGCAGCCCTTGGGTGCTACCGTGCTCAACAGGGGGATGCTGCCGGTACCCGCGGGGTGATGCAGGATGCTGAGCACCCCGAGACGTGGTTCCAGCAGAGGCAGGACTGGATGTTGGGGCAACCCTCTGCCCCAGCCCTTTTGGGGTGTCCCCCCGGGACCGCAGCGCTGCCAGGACTCACTGTTCGCTGCTCTGCATGAGCTCGATCAAGTCGGTGAAGAGCACGTCCCGGTTGCGCTCGCAGAAGCCGTTCACGTCGTAGGAGACCTGGGGGCAGGAGGGGAGCTCAGCCCCGTGGCTGCTGTGGCCAGGGCCGTGGGGCGCAGGGTGTGGGGTGCAGGGTGTGGGGTGCAGGGTGTGGGGTGCCGTACCTTCCCTGCGTAGTGGTGGATGACGAAGCCCGAGCTCCAGCTGTTGAAGTGCTCATGGTTGCCCACGGCCGCCTGCAGCTTCTGCAGCAGGGTCTGGTCCGCCCCCTCGCCGGTGGCATGCATGGTGGCACAGACATCGTCCAGGACGCTCATGATCCCGGGGGGGTTCTGGGGGAGGGAGAGCGAAGCCGTGGGTGCCCAAAGGCCCGATCCTGCACCTGGCTCTGCTCGAGTGCCCCGCACTGGTCAAAGCTGCTTCATGCTGAGCCGCAGCCCAAGTTAAGGATGCAGAGCTGTGCTCTCCCAGGGATGCTCCCCAGCAGGACCAGCTTCTGCCACCCACCCCCAAGAGCACCAAGCCCATCCAACACCCCCCTCTCCGGGTGCCTCGGCTCCCCGGGAGACCTCCCCCACCCGGAGGTGGGGACCCCACTCACCAGCTTGTTCTCTATCAGGTCGCACACCACCTTGTTGTTGAAGTACTGGATCTGGGTCCACTTGATCCCCTCCTGCACGTATTCCTCCTGGGGGAGCGCAGGGAGAACCAGGTGGGCCCCAGACCCATGGGATATGCCACAGCCCCCCTGCTCTGGATGTGGCACCGGGACCCACCAACAGTGGGGGTGCAGGGTGCAGGAATTGGGGTGCTGGTGCAGCCCCCCCCCCCCAACCCAGTACCTGCTCCGCCTTCAGGGTCAGCTCTATGAAGATCTGCTGCAGCTTCTCGTTCACAAAGTTAATGCAGAATTGCTCAAAGCCGTTTTTCTGCAAAAAAGCAAAAAAATGAAAGCGAAGATGGGGCTGAGTTGGCTTCTGTTCCTCTCACCCCATAGGGGAGACCCCAAAAAGCAGAGCCTTTGGGTGCTGCTCCAGGGACCCTTCTTGGAGCCACGGGCTGCTAACCCTGCTCCAGCCACCCTCCTTGCTGCAGAAGCAGGGAAGGACATGCCCCAGCTGGGCTCCTACACCAGAGCAGTGCATACCTGGAATATTTCAAAGCCGTAGATGTCCAGCACCCCGATGCTGTACTCCTCGTACGGCTTCTGCATGGCCCGGTTGATAGACTGCAGGGAGAGACGGGATGAATTCCCTTCATCAGGGGCGTATGGGGCCTGCTGCATGTGGGAGCAGCTGGCGAGCATCGGCTCAGGCCAGCCCGATGGGACCACACACCTCCACGAGGAAGTCGAAGACGCGTGCGTAGAGCCCCTTGGCCAGGGCGTCCCGGGTGTAAGCTGCCTGCTCCACGTTGAGGGTGACGGTGATGGACTCGGAGCGGCCACCCCACTTGCTGTCCATTTTCCTGCTGGTGACCTTCTCGTTGAGGCGGTCCTGGTCGATCCCCAGCAGGTAGGCAGGGAAGGCCAGGGCTGGGCAGAGCGGGGTGGGGGGCGATCAGGGCTGCCTGCTCCCCGTACACCCCCGGCACGCTGCCCATAGCTGCTGCTGGACACCCCCAGCCCCATCCAAGTGCAAAGGACTGCGGTGGTGCAGCAACCGGGGATGTGGGACGTGGTCCTCCCTCTGCTAAATCACAGCAAGTGACTCCTGCCACCCGTCCCCTTGCTACTTAAGCTCTGGTTGTGCCATTTGCTCGCTGCCTCAGTTTCCCCATGTCTAATGCGGGGAAGATGCTGACGCTCTCTCTCTCCTCTGCCAGGGGATTTGTGCTATGGAGAGTTTCCAATTCATTGCCGAGGGTCCCTGCAAGTGTCCCCACTCGCCCCCCTGGAGCGGGGGCAGCGTTCTACTCACAGTCAGCATTTTCCACCCGAGCATAGTTGCCTTCCTCCCGAAAGCTGATGTTCCCCAGGTGGAGGATCCCCGCCACGATCTGCAGCACCAGCTGCTGGTCCTCCCCCCGGATGCCGATGACCTGCATGGCATTCTGGGGACATGGGCAGCCCGTCAGTCCCCGCTTGGCCACAGCTGGCTTTGGGGGCTCCCCCTCCCGGGCACCCACCATGGTCTCATGGAAGTCACTGCGGTCATCCGTGCCCTCCACCTGGTACGTGTCCGACTGGTTCAGGTAGTAGTAATAATCCGGGGTCATGATGCCCAGGTTCTGCCGCTGCTCCTGGGATGCCCCTTCGATGAGCTGGGACAGAAACAGGGGCTGCGGTTACCTGGCCCCTGTGGTTACCTGGCCCCTGGCCCCCACGGTAGCCAGTCTGGCTCCGAGCCCCCCAAACCTGGTAGTAGATGTGGAAGTTCCTCTCGCACTCGTTCTGGCTCACCACCCGCGACTTCTCCAGCAGAAAGTTGGAGATCTTCCCCCCGTCGGGTTCGCCTCCCCGGCTGAACTGGATCTCGAAGTACTTCCCCTGCCCCAGCACAGCTCCAGCTCAGAGCCCCCACTGTTGGGACCTCTTTCGTACCCCCCAGCCCTTGCTTCTCTTCCCCTCTGCCACAACGCCAGGAGCATCACTGGGATGGACCCTGGCCTCTGCGCCTGCCCCGCAGACTTACAAAGCGACTGGAGTTGTTGTTCCGGACGGTTTTGGCGTTCCCAAAGGCTTCCAGCAGCGGGTTGGACTGCAGGATGATGTCCTTCACGTGCTGGGGACAGAGGAGGGGGCCAAGCAGGGGGGTCACATGCCTGTACCCCACTGCAGCAGCCCTGCCTTGGGGCTGGGGCAGTCCCAGGGCTTTGCATGTCCCCAGGGCTTTGCGTGTCCCCAGCCCTGGAGCAGGGGCTGCTCCGGGTGCCACCATCAGGTGGGAGGAGCAGGGGATTGGGGAGGTGGGGAGCAGGTAGGTTGGGAAGTGAAGTCATGCGTGATGGTGGAGGGAGAAGCCATACCTGCACTTTCTCTCCACCCCCAGACACTTTGGAGATGTAGCCCATGATGTATTTTGCTGCCACTGTTTTCCCGGCCCCGCTTTCTCCGCTGTGAAAAGGTCAAAGCAGAGGAGATGTGAAATGGCCACATTGGAGCCACCTGTCCCAGGGTGCTTCGTTTGGGCTGGGATACTGGAGTGGGGCTGGAGGGTGATGGTGGGTGACAGGGGCTGTGGCCTCCCTCTTGCCGTGTCCTCTGAGCATGTGGCAACGCCAACGCCGGGGACAGGGCTCCCGTGCTCTGGGGGTGCTCTGGGACACAAGTGGGGCCCGAGCAAGGCTGGGCGAGGAGCTGCTCCTGGAGGAGACACTGGCTTTCCCATTGCTGGATTTTGGAGGGGAGGAGGGAGACTTGGGAGCCTCAAGGGGAAGTCTCTGGCCTTGCCCCACATCCTGACCATTTCCCTTGCAACACTCAGCCGGAAAAGCGCATTGCACAAGGCTCAGTCCCTGCCTGAGACAACCCGGTCACAGCCCCGGCTGGTGTTCCTGGCCCAGGACACTGGGGTCCCTCCAGGGACCTCCATATGCCGGGTCCCCCAGGACCCACCGCTGGGCTTCAGTTACCTCTGGCCATTGCCCGGCTGCCATGATGTCCCCAGGGCGGGGGGAGAAGGGGTGATGGGGACAGCCAGCCCTGGACCGGTGGCACGGGCTCCCCGATGTGCCCCTACCTGATGATGACGCACTGATTCTCCCCATCGATCATCATGTTGCGGTACATGTTGTCGGTCAGGGCATAGATGTGGGGGGGATTTTCATACTGAGCCTAAATGGGGGACAAGGGACAGCAGCACTGAGCACAGAACACGCCCCCCCCCACCTTGATCCCCCTCCCCAAACCCCCTTAACTCTGCCCATGCATTGCAGCAGCACACGGTGGGGGGGGGGGCAGGGAATTAGTCTCTTGCCACAAAGATGAGCTAATCACAGCCTGCCAGATATTTTTTTCGAGTCTCCCCTCCTCCTTGGGAAGCTCGATGTGGCAGAAGTTGCTCGGGCTGGATTTTACCATTTTTGGGTTGCTTTGGCGTGTATTTATGAGTTGAATTTCCCAGGAATGTCGATTTTTCTCCCGGAACCTCGCTACTGACTCTCCATCAATGTGCTTGGGGAGCACTGACCCCTGCAGCGCCCAAAGGACTGGGGAGGACGGGGACACTCGTGGGACACCCCTCCCAGGTGTTTTGCACCAAATTAAACCCAATGAACCCCCGGCCGACCCCCCCAGCCGGCGCGCAGCAGCCTCACCGCCCCCTGGTACAGCTCGATCTCCCGGTCGGTGAAGTACGGCATCTGCTTGAAGGGGTTGACGGAGATGAGCACCGGCCCGATGTAGGTCTGAGTGGCAGCTTAAGGTCCATGTGTCCTTTCTCATGTCCCCCCAGAGGCAGCATCAGTGCGAGGAAGGTGATTGGGGGGGGACCCTGCCTCCTCCAGGAACACCACGAGGGGTTCCAGCTCGGGTGCAGGTAGAGCTGCTGCCATGGGGGTCCTTCAGCCCTGGTGTGTCCCCCCCGCTGTGACCCACTGGTCATACCGAGAGGAGCATCCCCTCAGCTCCCCAGCTTTGTTCACGCCACCTTGCTCTGCCTGAGGATTGGCTCCAGAAGCAGCATTTCCAGCATCCCCCAGCCTCCTGGCATCCACCCTCTGCTCAGCTGCTCAAGCTCCATCCGTGGCTTTTGCAGCAGGAGGTTGCCTCCATTTTACAGCCAGGGAAACTGAGGCACGGAGAGGAGGGAAACCACCGGCTCCTGCCTTTCCCCAGCCACCCAGCCTCCCTCGGCCCCTGCCTGCAGCATCCCCGAGTCACCCAGGAGTGGGCAGGGGATGCAAAAGTTGGGAATCGTGCCTGGAAATGATGCAGCAGCAGGATGGGGGTGAGCACCCAGTGCCCCAGAGAAGGTGGGGAGATGGAGGTTGGGGACAGAGCTGTGCCAAGGGGGTGACCCTGAGCCCTCAATGTCCCATTTTCAGCCCACCTGACAGCCAGGAGGGGGAAGAGCAGGAAGAGAGGGGCTTTTCTGGGAAATGCAGAAGCGCGGGGTGTTGAGTCATGGCTGGACAGGGGCCCTGCGCGCAGCAGCACAAAAAAAAAGGAAGAAAGAGGCTGCGTGGGGTACTCTTTTTCCTCCGAAAAAAGAAAAGTCAACCCCAAACCCAACCCCCCTAAACACATTTAAAGCCCCAGGGCTGCCGAAAGAACGGGGAGGACGGCGGCGTCACTGCCGGCCTGGGGCAGAGCATCGCCTTGTAAGGACAGAGCTGCATCTTCAGGGAAACCACAGCCACAAAAAGCTCAGCCTCGCTGTCACCAGAGCCCCTGCTGTGTCCTGCTCTGCACCGCAGGGATTTTGTCCCCCCCCCACCGGAGCTGGGGTTTGTCCCCAAGCAGGCATGGGGTAGGCAAGAAGAGGGCTCCAGCACCTCCAGTCGCGGGCACTGGGACACATCCCCATCCTCACTGTGGAGCCCAAGAGGCATCAAGCCTCATACGTGGTGTTCAGTGGTGTCAGCTCTGCCATGGGAGCCAGAGACCACAAAAGCATCGGGGCTGGGGGATGGCACAGGGGGGGCAACACTGGGCAGGGTGGGAGCTTTGCACCCTGGGCTGGCTTCTTGGTGTCCCATGTGGGTTAAACCTGGTGGAGAGTGAGGGGTGGCACCTTGTCCCCATGTCTTCAGGGATGTTCTCTCTCCATCCAGGGATTGCTTGGCTTTGCTGTTGGTGCAGAGCAACCAGGGCACACTGGGCATCAGGGGGGTTGGGTGACAGCGACAGGGGACGATGGCCACTACTGCCACTGGGGTCTGGCCCTCCTGGGGCAGACAGGTGGGTCTCCAGCATGCAGGAGCAGTGGGGGCAGCAGATGAGGGGTTCAGTGCTCAGTGCTCTTTGCTGAGAGCTTTGACGCCACAAAGGAAGGACCAAAGTGGGTCCTGGGGAATGGCAGGGAGGACATCATGGTTGCAGCATCTCTGCTGAGTTCAACTCAGCTTGGGAATAGTGGCATTCCTCCCACTGATCCAAATCTTGTCCCACTAAAGCGTGGGGATGGGACACTCTGCAAGCACTGGGGCAGCCCCAGTTTGTCCCACGCCAAGCCTTGGAGCCCAGCCCTGCTGCTCCCTGCCCGCATCCCGCTGCCCTGGGAAGGATACGAAGATATAATCATCCATAAAACGCTTCTTGAGGTTTTCCACAATGGCCTCCTCGGAGATCTTGGAGAGCAGGACCATGTCGTCCACGCCGCTCTGCTTGACATTGTGGCTCTGCCAGTGGAAGCGCTCCTTGCTGCCCTGCGGGGAGAGGGCCACAGTGGCTGCCCCGGGGCCACCACCCATGGGAGTGGGGCTCCAGCTCTGGATCCCCCACCCCCCAGCTCCCCCTGAGCTGTTGGTAGTTATAACTGGCCCCCACCCCCAGTTGTGTCACCAAACTGGCACCTGCAGGCAGTGCAGAGGGCTGTTTTGGCCCTGCTGGGAACTTGCCGAAGTTCAAAATCCCAGTGCTGCTGCCCCTGGGCTTGCCCCATCCCTCTGTCCAGATCCTGCCCCACCACAGGTCTGGCACCACGGGGCACCAACAGCCTGCGGGCATCTTTGTAACACCACCCCTGCTCGCTTTGGAGGAAACGAAGGAGCTCATGGCTGCTGCGCAGGCTTTGCTTATGAGTCAAAGGGGTGGCAAAAATAACCCAGGGAAAGGCAAAACCTGCAGCTGGTGGGGGCATCCCCAGCACCGCACATGCCCTGCTCCCCCACGTCCCCTTTGCACCAGGGCAGATCTGTGACTCTGCCCCCCGAACCCTTTCTCCCTGCCCGGGGAGATGCCAGCACCCGTTTGCCAGCCGCCCCCCAACTCCCTCGGCTCTGTCCTGCGGGGGCCGTGGGGCAGCAGGAAAACTGGGCTGTGATTTAAGCTGCTGGGGGGGGCTAAACACAGCCCTGGGCTGGGAGGGGAGGGTGGGATTTCCCTGTGCCAAAAGAAAGCTGTTCAAAAGCCCCTGGTCCTCGATGGTGCAGAGGACACTTGCTGAACGCAGCCCCCGGCGCGGTGCCCGGGAGGGGACACCCCCATCTGGAGCTGCCCACGGCTCCTCTGCCCCCGTCCCACAGCCCCCGGGGTTCCGCTTTCACCCCAGCGCTCCCGGCACTGATTTCACTTCTCCTCCTCCCCCCGCCCCCGTCGCCCCCGGCCTCTTACTCTTTCCATTTCCCTTTTCTTCTCTTCCCCTTTTGCTTCATTTTCCTGCTGGCTCTCAAGATTTCAGGCCTCTGGACCCCGATGCCTTTGCACCCTCCCGGCTGCCCCCCATTTTCTCAGGCTGCCCCCCGCCCCCTGCACCTCCCTCCCTGGAGATGCTTGGCACAAGCCGGCACCATCACGATGGGGGATGGTGGGACCATCATGGAGCACGGAGGAGCTTGGCAGCATCGTTCTTCTCCCACCGGTCACCTCCCTCCCCGCTGGGCTTTGTGACCCAAACCACCATCCACGTCCCTCCCCAACCCAAAGTGCTGTTCAAGCCCCCGTCACCGGCAGAGGAGCTTTTGGCTTCGTTGTCCCACCACCTTCCCATGGGACACATGGACATGGGGCAGCTTGGGGAGTGCAGGGGTCTTGGGGCTGCTCACACAGCCTGAAACCACGCAGGGAGCTTCTCCTCTTCCTCCTGATTGTTGTTTATGGGCCTTTTTCTTGCCTTCCCCTCCTCTTCCTCCCCTCCACCCTAATTAGCCCTTAGAAAAGCCACCTGGAAAAACACAGGTGGGCTCTGTCATCGGCTCCAGGGCACCGTGCTGTCACCCAGGGAGCTGTTGGTGACCCCGGGAGCTGCCCAGCTTCAACCCAACCTGGCCACAACCTTCTGCTTCAGGTGGAGAGGAGCAGGTCGGGAGGACCCACGAGGACCCGAACACCTTGGTTCCCTGTCCCCTGCCTCCATCACCCTGAGCTCTCCAGCATGGGCACCCTGGGCTCACACGGCCGGTTTCGGCACCAAATTAAGGCAAAAATGAGCATTTCCTGTATTGCAAGCTCGGCGCTTTTGAGTTGACACCCAGAGTTTCTCCTGCAGCCAAACGACTGCTCAGAGCTATCAGGGGTGAGCGCGGGCTTTCGTGGCACCTCCTCTTCCTCCGGGCACAGGGTAGGTGCTTTCCTGGCTCGGCTGGGGCACCTGAGGCCGCCCAGCTGCAGGGAAAACACCCACTCGCTTGAAATGAAGGCTTTGTCCCGGATATCTGCGAGGCTGTGGGTGTTTCTACCCCATTTCTGGGAGCACAAAGTCAGCCTGGCTTTTCCTCAGCACGTCCAGAGGGGTGGCACGGAGGGGTTTCGCGGGGCCAGGGCTCACTAAGCTGGGTAAACGTCATCCAGGGAGGATGAGGAGGAATGATGCTCCCTCAACACTGAGGTGTTGCCCAAGGTCAGCGCCCGGCGAGCCCTGGGGGACGGGGGGGCTGCAGGCAGCATCCCTGTGGGGAGTGGGGACACAAAGGGAATTTGCTTCCAGAGTTTTGGGGAAGAGATTCCTCTGTCCCCTCCTCTCTCCCAGGCCAAAGTGAGGAACCACCCAGAGAGCAGCGGCGTGACAGCCACCACCATGGGGGTCCCCGGGGAAGGGGGTCTCTGCACCAAACGCCTCCGTGAGGCCATTCCATCCTCAAGCCGAGCAGGGAGGAGCTTTCAGCCCCTGTCCTGGGCTTTAAGGAGCAGTTTGGATCCGCTTTGCACAAGGGACTTTGCTCTGAATGACGGGTGCCTGCGTGGGGACCCCCATCAGCACCCCCAGGAGTGTCCCAGCGAGGGCTGCGGGATGGGGACTGTCACCACCGCAGCCACCGCCTGCGCTCAGGGCCCACGATAGCATCGCTGAGGGAGGGGAGAGGCCCCGCAGATTGCAAAACATCATCTGTTTTTCTTCAAAGTTCAGGTCTGAGCCACCAAAAAACCCTGCAAGCCTCAAGCGGGAAGCGGACGCAGCCTCGGGTGACACCTTTTGTGTCACGACAGGATAAGCCCAGATGCAGCCAACACCTTAAAACCACCAGAAAACAAGAGAAGAGCAGCACGGGGTGTTGCATAGCTGTCACAACCTGTCACCTCCCAGGCAGCATTTAGGAATGGGGTTTTTCTCCAGGGCTTTGGGGACCAGGGCTGATCCCAGAGCTGGGACCCCTTGGGCAAGGGTTGGGGTTGTGGCTGCGCAGCCCCACAGCCCTTCATGGGGCCATAAAACATCTTCAGGTCTGGGGTGGTGGTAGGGAGAGGACGGTGTTTACATCTTGTGGGGGACAGCATCTGAGCAACCTCTCAGAGGCGACAACTGTGACTGTGGGTGGAAGAAGGATCTGTTTCAGCCCGGCCGCCGTCCCCCTTCCTGGCCAGGCGGAAATGTCTGGGGACAGCATCATCTTGAGAGGCAGAGGGAGCAGAGCTGTGGGCTGAAGGACATGCACCTTGCAGACCCTTACTCCATGTTTGAGCATCTCCCTAATTTTAAGAGCTTTCATCTCCCTTTTCTGGCCCCAGATCAACTTCCAGCTCTGGCCACCGCCCCGTGTCCTGCCCACAGCCCCTGTTCCCTGCATGTGCCAGGGTGCAAGGTCCAACCCTGGGTCCTGGTTTGAGCTGGCCTGGGGGGGTATGGCTGCCCCCGGCTGCCCCCAGCAGCCTCCACCACCCGGCTCTGCTCTTCCCGCACCACAAGCGCTGAAACCATAGGGTCATAGAATCATAGAATGGTTAGAGCTGGAAGGGACCTTAAAGATCACCCAGTTCCAACCCCCCTGCCCTGGGCAGGGATACCTCCCACCAGACCAGGTTGCTCAAAGCCCCATCCAGCCTGGCCTTAAACACTTCCAGGGATGGGGCAGCCACAAC
>JAOXNO010000015.1:2046591-2057157 GCA_028565335.1 Limnodromus scolopaceus | reverse complement strand
CCAGGTTGCTCCAAGCCCCCTCCAACTTGGCCTTGAACCCCTCCAGGGATGGGGCAGCCACAGCTTCTCTGGGCAACTTCTAGTCCAAGGCCAGCAACAGCCAGGTCTGCTGTGGGTTCTCCTTTTAATGTTTAATACAGCTATTTAAATAGAATAGAATATTTTCAGTCGGTCGCGCCGCGCCTCAGAGGATGTTTTGTTCCTCCTGCCCACCGCGTCCCGTTGAGGAATCAAAGCCCATTACAATTTATGATGAACAATCTCCTGTTTTCTGCAAGCCCCTGCTCCTCCCCATCCCTCTCCCAGCCCCGTGAGCTGCTCCACTCTCCCTCGGCTCTTGCATCCGCCAAGAGCAAAATGAATAACTAAGCGAAAAAAAAAAAAAAAAAGGCAAAATAAACAAACAATTAAAGCTGCATTCCACGAGGTATCTGCTGACTGTTGAGCTCCGAAAGGCTGAGCTCAGCGCTTCTCGCTGGGGCTGTGTCTTTCCATCCTGGGGCCTGGGCTCCAGGATGGTTATAAATCACCGCCGGGAAAACACGTTGTACCAGCCCCACGCAGAAAACTGACCTCAACTTGCCAGTGACCCAATGGCTGGAGTCAGGCTGTCAGTGCGTGACTCCCTCCCTTCCCGAATTCCCTGTGGGACCAGTGTCCTCCCCCATCCAAGCCACTGGGGGACTCGTCTTCATGGTGGGGGTGCTCCCTGCATGGGATATTTCCCTGAAGTGCCATGGGTCAAAGGACACAGGTACCCCAGCACCTCTTGGCAAGGGGGTGGCTCAAGGGTGCAGGGGAAGAGCTGAGCAGGGGAAGGAGCTCAGCAGAAGCAAGCCCAGGATGGCCAGTGGCTCCCAGAGTGAGGACTTGTGCCCAAAAGCAACCTGAAGAGCAGCCAGCTGGAGGGCAGGCTACCTGGGGATGAGGCCACCAACAAGGATGGGTCCTGGGGGGCTGCTTGTGCCAGCAGGGAGGGACTGACACTCACCACCCCAGGAGCTCTCTGGAAGAGCCCAGGAGGGAGCGAGGGAGATGATGGCCAGCCCTTGTGGCCTCCCCAGTGCTGGGGTGGAGGGGATCTGGTGGCACAGGAGCTGCAGGGGGGAAACACAGGTCCTGAGAGCACAACACCTGTGGCAAGGGGAAGGCAAGAAAGGAGCCATTTCCCGGCAGACAATCTACAACATGGAAAAGAGGGTGGAGGTGCAAGGGATGCTCCCCACTGCCCCCACAGATGTACCTCTGACACCCAAATGACACCAAGTACCACTAAATCCTGGAGGCAAGTGACGAGGCGAGTACCTGTGCTGCTGAAGTCATAGAATCTCAGAAGGGTTTGGGTTGGAAGGGACCTTTAAGTCCATCCAGTCCCACCAGACCAGGTTGCTCCAAGCCCCATCCAACCCAGCCTTGAACACCTCCAGGGTTGGGGCAGCCACAGTTTCTCTGGACAATTCTCACCAATGCCTCTGGACATTGAATAAACAAAACACAACTGCTAAACAACACGACTCCTCGTGACCATTACCCACAGCCAACCTGGAGAGCTGAGACAGGGAGCTCCCAGATCCCTTCTCGTGCCAACTGTTACAGCCTCCTGGGAAGGGGACAGGTTTCATCCCCTTATTTTATGGAAGGGGAAGCTCAAGCAGAGAGAGAGGAAGGGGTGGTTTTTTTGAAAGTCAAAGCAAATATCAGTGTCAGGTCCAGATTACATTCAAGGACCGATGTTCAGCTGGTCAACCATCCCCTGGACTCAAACCACTGGGCCATGCCTCGGGAGAAGAGAGGTCTGAGTGAGGGCAGGTCCAGCCTGCAGGACTGACTTTCCCCTTGGCATCTGTTGGGGTCTTTGTGTGATTTACTGCTTTGCAATTTTATTACATTTTTATTGATCCATCCCCTGCAGCCTCAGCACATCTGCTCCAGCTGCAGGAGCCCCACTGGGAGGTGTGCTTATTTACACAGCTGCAAAGGATTTCCCCAGTCAAGTTCATTAACTACATGAAGGAGACGCGCTGTTCTTTCTCATTATTAAGAGATTTCTGCCACAGAGGCCTCCTCCCGCCCCTCTCCTCCCCAGACACTTCTGTGGGACACAGGAGGACTGACCTCGGGAAGAGGGCAATGCTGCTCTTTGGAGGATCCACCACTTTGCATCCCTTCCATCCATGCAGGAGCTGGAAGCTTTTACCTGCCTGCGCGGGGTTTTCTCCCCATTGGGTACCAGACACTAACAGCTCCCTTCTCCTGTCTGTCTTCCCCTTTGCTCCCTCAGCCAAGGGACAAAGGACCTTCGTCCTTAAGGACAAAGACTGGAGGGAAGAAGCTAAAGAGTTCCAAGGCTGCTGGAGTTGTTTCTGGCAGAGCAATGGACCCAGGACATGCCAGGGTGGTTGGTCACAGACCAGCGCCGGGGGCAGCCGCCTGGAGGGATGGAGGCAGCACGTCCCAGGAACACAGAGTGGGCAGCCTGCAGGACCTGGGCTAGCAGACATGGTGACTAATTGCCCATCAGAACTCTTGGACCACGAGATCTGTCACTGCAGAGAGTCCAGGAGAGCAGAGCCCCCGCATGGTCCTGCTCCAGCTCTGCCGGAGCCGAGGGATGCTCGGCCTGGCCCCAACACTCACCTCCTCGGTACGTCTTCCAGGTGTAGTACTTCCCTCGGAAGGGGACGTTGTCGAACTCGGCACACTGCAGCTCTCGGAAGTCCTGGGAGCCCGGCGGGCAGTCCTGCGGCCACACAGCCAGCGGTCAGCGCGTCGGAGGGAGCAGCCTGCCCCGTCTGCTGGGAGGGCAGGAGCCACCACAGGGGCTCCCGGCTGCCACTAACACCCTCGGAGGAGACGGACACCAGCCCTGACACCCGGACACTTGCTACGGTACGGCAGGAGCATCCTTCCTGCAGAGCTGGACACTATTTGAAGACTTGGGCCCCAGCTCTCTGCAGATGCAACACTTGCTCCTGTGAGCAATCCCTCAAAAGCGAGGTGCAACGCCCGGGGGAAGCCACGGGGAGCCAGCCATTTTCCTCACTGCCAGCCCGTGGTTGTTAAAGCTACCATTTCCCAAGTCCAAAGCTTCATGGAGCTTCCCTCCAGCAGTTATTTCTCTGCTCCCCGTGAGGTTTAACCCCCAGCCCTGGGAAGCAGGGTGCTACACGGCATTTCGTGAGCACGCTTGCGGCGTGTGAGAGGCAATCGCTGTCACGTCGGCGCTGGGAGCCTCTCACCTCTCCTCCTTTGCCTTGTTATCTTTTTCGGGCCCCTTCTTGCTGCCGAAGCCCCGCGGGTACGTACCGCCCACCCGCCCTCGCAGCTGGTTCAGGCTTGCATCGTCCTGCTCGGCGTTCCCCATTGCGGGATCGCTGCCGGCGCAGGGATTGCTGGCCCCCACCCCGCCGCCTCCTCCTCCCGTGGGTCCCACGGCCCCGCATCCACCCGGAGAGGGCTCATCCCCACCTCCTTGCTGCTGCACAGCGCTGCCTGCCCCACGGGAAAGCCCTGCCAGCCCACGGTGGCTCCTGTCCCCCGTACTCACGTCGGTGTTGCAGGACCGGTACCGCTTCCGCTCTCCCAGGCAGTACTTCCCCCCGATGGTGGGGCTGCCAAACCGGGAACGAGATGGGACAACCAGCTTAGGGCAGTGAGATGTTTTTGTGGCAGACTGCTCCCCCAAATTTCCCAACCCTGCCCCACTGGAAGGATGGATCCTGCCCAGAGGGGCTACTGCAGAAGTGCAGCCCCTCCTGGCCCCCCCCAAAACCTCGCACGCTTGGCTCCAAGTGCACAGTGGAGATGTACACATGGCTCTGGGTCTGTGGCTGCAGACCCAACACCAAAACAAGAGTATGGAGGTGCTGTGAAAGCAGGACATGGGATCTGTGTGCAGGAGCCAAGACCCTGCCTGATCTGAGCATGGAGCTCTGCAGGCACCTGGCTGTTGCCTCCCCCATCGACCCCAACAACGATGCCGTACAGCCAGGACACGGCAGGGTCACATCGACATGGCCATGGACATGTTAGAACAAGGCAGGTCCATGCTGACATGGCCACACACATGTCACGACAAGGCAGGGTCACATCGACATGGTCATGGACGTGTTAGGACAAGGCAGGTCCATACCGACATGGCCATGCAGGTGTCAGGACAAGACAGGGCCATGCTGACATGGCCACACGCGTCAGGACACGGCAGGGTCACATTGACATGGTCATGCATGTGTCAGGATAAGGTAGGTCCATGCTGACATGGCCACACACGTGTTAGGGCAAGGCAGGACCATGCTAACATGGCCACACACACGTCAGGCCATGGCAGGGCCATGCCAGCATGGCCACACATGTTAGGACGTGTCAGGACAAGGCAGGGCCATGCCAACATGGCCACAGACATGTCAAGATGAGGCAGGGCCATGCTGACATGGCCACACACGTGTCAGGACAAGGCAGGATCACATCAACATGGCCACAGACGTCAGGATAAGGCAGGACCACGCCGACACGGCCACGCAGGCGCCAGGACAAGGCAGGGCCATGCCGACATGGTCACACATGTGTTAGGACAAGCCAGGGCCATGCTGACATGACCACACCCATGTCAGGACATGGCAGGGCCACGCCAGCATGGCCACACACATGTTAGGATGTGTCAGGACAAGGCAGGTCCACACCGACATGACCATGCAGGTGTCAGGACAAGGCAGGTCCATGCTGACATGGCCACATACATGTCAAGAAGAGGCAGGGCCATGCTGACATGGCCGCACGCGTCAGGACACGGCAGGGTCACATCGACATGGTCATGCATGTGTCAGGACAAGGTAGGTCCATGCTGACATGGCCACACACGTGTCAGGACAAGGCAGGGCCACGCTGATATGGTCATGCATGTGTTAGGACAAGGGAGGTCCACACTGACACGGCCACGCACACGTGTGATTCCGTACACCTACCGCGGGCTGTCGCAATGGCGAATGGATGACGACACGCCTCCGCCGCAGGTCCTGCTGCACTCTCCCCAGGACGACCAGGCTCCCCAGGCACCATCCACACCCTCCGGGCGGGTGCCGAAAGGGACACACTCCCTCTTGTAGCACCACTGCGGGAAGACAGAGCTTTTAACACCCCCAGCACACGGCCTCCTCCTCCCCGAGCTCTCCCCGGCCTCCATCGGACACAGCAGCCAGTTCATGGCTGGGATCTGGTTTGATCCCATGAAATGTGGACTCGGAGCTGTACTGGCCTTGGAGACAAGTTCTCCATCTCAGAAGGCATTCATTCACCTCTCCTCCGTGTCACGCTGTCACCATTTGCACTCACTGCCTACCGGGGGTTCGCAGGGATGCTGGGACCAGTGCTCCCACTCCCAGCCCCCGGTGCACCATCCTGTGGGGCAAGCAGCCACGGGCAAGTGGGTGACATCCCCAGTTCTCCTCCAAAGGGGTCTCAGGACCTCGGTCAATCAGGGTGAGACACAGGAGCATGCCCCTCAATGTCTATAAAACTGGGTGGCAGCGAGCCCCAGGTGGGACTTGGACCTGAGCTGGGCAGCAGGGCCAGGATCCCTGGGGGGCATGGACACCTCCACCACCAGCCGCTCCCTCCCAGGATGGAGTGAGTTTTGTATGTGTACTGGGGGCTCAAGTTGTGGTTAATGTGTTAAAAATGACCTGATCTGCAAAAGGTCCAGGTTAAAATAAAGTTTTGATTATGACAACAACATTGTTCTGTCGTTGTTCTGCCAAAGACCCTGAAAGAATCCGCCTGTCCCCGTCCTCTTGGGTGACAGATGCTCATGGAAACTTGCCTATGAAATATTTCCCTTGGATCTGGAAAGCGTCCTGCACCCCCTGGAGTCAACAGTGATGCAAGGAGCGGGCCAGTGCCAGACCCGCTGCCGTTCTCCGGGCACGGTGCCGGACACCATGCCTCGGGGGCTGAGATAATCCCAGGAAGGAAGGAACCGCTGTGCGCTCCTTCCAGGGGCTGATAACCCACCCTGGAGCTGCTGGCACGGCCTCTCCTGCCTCCTCCCGAGCCAGACTCTCCACGGGCAGCACAGCCAGCAGGGAAAAAAGAGCCATGGCCTCCCAGGACACTCGGCAAGTGACCTCCTCGCACACCAGCGCCTTTCCAAAGGTGCGACCCCATGAAGAGGAGACGCTCTGAGGGCACAGACTTTCTGGTGTCCCTGCTGGTGGCCCAGGCTGGAGGTTCTGGGGCCACTGCTCCCGCAGGCAGGGTCCAGGAGCCTGACCATCCCCTGCAGCCCCCACCACCCATGCACTCAGGGCTCCTAAAAGCATCAGTGATGGGCTCTGCCCTTGTGTTGTGGCTGCCAGGAGAAGACCCTGGCTCACTCTCCTGTGGAGAGCATGGACATACACCAGCTCTGAGACCTGATATCAGCTGGGGGCATGTGGGGAGGCAGGAGGAAGGGCGTCCTCACGGACCATAACCTCCATAAGAAGTGCTTGATTGCTGGAAATTAAAAAAAAAAAAAACAAAAACGATAAAAGAAACCCAAAACAGGCAGGGAAGGAGCCAGAAAGACAGTGAACCTGCTGCCTGAGCAGTTGGGCTGCTGGGGACATCCCTTAAGGCAGCAGAAATTGCCACCAGATCCAGGCCTGAAGTCACCCACTCTGGCTTCCTGGGGTAAGACAGGTGAAGCCATAATAGCCAAAGGGGAATAGTTTTAAAAAAACAGGAGAATTTGGGAGGAGGAAACCACCAGAGGTCTGGGATGTGGGGACAGCCACCATCTAGCAGAGCTCAGCTCGGTGTTCCCCCCCCACTGCTGCCCCAGTTGGGTGGCAGAGCACAGAAACGATCTCCCTTTAATCTTGCATACCTTAAATAACTTCTACGCCCTGGTCCTTCCCTCTGCTCTCCCAGCTGGAAAGGCAGAAGCCAGGGCAGACCTCAGAGACCTGCTTCAGCCAAGGGTTGAGGCCTGAGGGCTCACCCAGCCACCGAGTGCCGGGGCCACCAGCCAGGAGGTCCAGCTGGTGAAGGTGCATCATCTTTCACCCAGGGATATCAAACCCCTTCTGAAGCACAGATTATATACAACATGACAAACAGAAGCACAGGAAGGCAGCTGGGGGTTCAAACTGAGTCAGTATCTTCACTGGGAATAGCCCCCATGAGCCCTGAGGGGGCAGCCTGCAGGGGACAGCCCTGCCACTGTCGCTTCTCTTAGGGCTTTTGAAGAACCCTGGTTAAAAAAACACTAGTAAGTGGCGGGGGGAAAGACAGTTAACAGTGGGAAAAGCTGGTAAAAAAAGATGTCTAGTAGAAAAAAATTGCCATTGTACATGGTGAATGCCAGCAGCACGGATGTCCAGCCCCAGAGCTGTCTCCTCCTTCTCGATCTAATTTCCAGCGGAACTAAGACAACTGTTTGCAAAGAATAATGCATTTGTCAAAGCATCAAAATCCTCTTTCCTGCACAGCAGCTTCTCCAGCTTCTTAAGGATTCGAAATTATTCTTGAATTTCTTGGGAATTATTTTGCCTCTAGTGGAAAAACACATGTCCATTTAATGGAGAATGTCCCAGCCCTGATTCTCCATTGTCCCAATTATTGTCCAGTTTGCCAAGGCACTTTGTTTTAACAGTGCTACACACTCACTTTATATTGGAGCAAATGGGTGTAGGAGGTGCAAGGAACAAAGTGATATGAACAAGCAAGTCAAAATTCACTTTCAAAATATATGGTCATGAAAAATCCTCTCTCAACTGAGTCTAAAAAATCAAGGTTTTGTCGTATCTAGCCTTGTGAGGCAGTTTTTCACATGTTCCTCTGAAAGCATGTTACAAACCCATTGTCCTCCTGGGGAAACTGGGGCAAAAATCATTTTTCTCGGGACAGCCAGGAGACCTCAGCAGACCTGAGAATGAGATGTTTATCTAAAGCATATGGCAGTGCTTGATGTCACCTTACTGTGTCCCCAAGGGGAGACTATGAAGCTCATTGGAGCAGAGACTTCATATTCTGCATTTCCAGCAATATGATGGGGGATTTCAGGCCCCTGGGATCCTTGGCACATCCCAGCCCCTCTCCGTGCTGGCGGGGAGTGTGGGGGTGGCTCTGGGATCTGGTAGGGGAGGACAGGCTGGTGGATGCTCTTAAATCAACCCCACGCTCACCAACACAAACAATGATCCCGGTTATCGCTGGAAGAGGGATTCAACCACTCCCTGTCAACTCGCTACGGTGCCCCGGGCGTCCTTACCCCCTTTTCAATGGTGTTGGTTTGGCATATGGTCCCCTCAGCAGCAGGGATGCTGTTGGTTATGCAGCGGTTGCTTTTACTCAGACACCATAACTCACTGCAGACTTCCTGGAAAGAGAGGGATTTTGGGGGAGATAAGGGGGAGGGAGGAAGAAAGAGACAAAGAAACAAAGTGGAGATTAGGATTTGCTTGTGCGAGGGGCTGTGAGGCTGGGGCAGCGGCACGCCGGTGCGCTTGAGGAGCACCAGCTGGGCTGGGACACAGGGACAGGAGTGTTTTTGGCATGGTGGGGGGAAAAAGAGACCAAATCTTGCAAGGTGTTACCATCTGCGGTCACCCCAAGGCTACTGGCAGCTCACCCCCTTCTCTGGACCAAGCCTAATGACTTCTCCAGGGGCTGGGGTTCTCTGGATGTGAAGGTTCCCCGGGGTTCAGGTGCCAGAGCCAGCTCCCCAGCCAGCCCTAACAGCCACACCTGGGCTTGGTGCCACAGAGGACACATCTCCATGGGCATCCCAGTGAGTCCCGAGCTAATCCCATTGTGCTCCACCTGACCCCTGTCCCCAGGGCTGAGGGATGTTCTTTTTGGGGTCTGTGAAGTGGAGGCTGAGTGCACGGGTCCATTCCTAGCACCCACCACGAGCACATCCCAATGCCACCTGAGTCCAGATCTGCCACGTGGATCTGGATCTGTCCCTGCAGGAAGCTGAGACTCCCCTGCAGCATCAACACAGCACATCTGTCATCTCCTGCTACGGGAACACACTCAGGTCACAGTGTGACCACCTTGTGCACTCGCAGCCCCAAGTCAGCCCAACAGTCCTAAAGGGAAAACCTCTGTGGAAGTTGTTTTCAGAATAATCAGAAGAATTCCAGATACTGAGCTAGCCCTTGAGCAGCTCCAGAAATGGACACTTCTGCTCTCTGTCTCTGCTGGGTGCAGTTGGGTTCACTGGGTGATGCTGGGCTGAGGACTCAGACCTCTTTCCAGAAGGTTCCCTGAGCTGCAGGTCCTGAGCTTCAGCCCACCCTCACCTCTCAGAGCACCAGCAAAAACCTTCCCTTGGCCATTCCAGAACCCACCCAAAAGTTAGGTCCATGACAGAGGCTCTGCAAAGCTGTCATAACTGCTAAATCAGAAAGTCCAGGTCCTTTCAACCTGTTCTGCCACTAAATTAGCGAGGCTGGACTTCCACACCTCCAAACTGCAAAGCAACACCGAAAATCCAGAGCTGAGTTTCCTGCCAGGTCACCATCCTGCTCCTACTCCTACCGAAACAAGCCTTTGGAAAGACTAACGCTTCCCAGAGAGCAGCGTGCCATGACTTAGGTTGTACTTCAAAATATTATATGGGTTAACGTTGTCAGTGAAAGAAACTGGAGATGCAAGAGCAGCGCCCAAACAGCCACGGCTGCTGCTAATGGGCTCCCAGAACATGCTGGTGCCGCTCTCGGTGCAGACCAGTGTCACAGCACGGGATGAGGGACCCGGCGTGCTCAGTGCTGGCACAGCGACCACCTGGTCTGTCCCTGCAGATGAAGGACCTAGAATCACAAAATCATGGAATCACATGGGGTTGGAAGGGACCTCCGGAGACCATCTCCTCCAACTCCCTGCCAGAGCAGGGCCACCTAGACCAGATTGCACAGGAACATGTCCAGGCAGGTTTTGAGTATCTCCAGACATGGAGACTCCACCACCTCTCTGGGCAGCCTCTTCCAGGGCTCTGCCATCCTCACAGCAAAGAAGTTCCTCCTCATGTTTAGATGGAACTTCTTATGGTCTAGTTTGTGCCCATTTCCTCTTGTCCTGTCAATGGGCACCACTGAAAAAAGACTGGCCCCATCTTCCTGACACCCACCCTTTAAGTATTTATAGGCATTGATCAGGTCACCCCTCAGTCATCTCTTCTTCAGGCTAAAAAGACCCAAGTCCCTCAGCCTCTCCTCGTAAGAGAGATGCTCCAGTCCCCTCATCATCTTTGTAGCCCTTTGTAGACCTGGTGTGCTTGGTTCCAGCACGGAGACCGCCTGGCCTGTCCCTATGGAGGAAGGACCCGGTGTGCTCAGTGTCAGCAAAGCGACCCCCTGGCCTGTCCCAACGGCAGCGTGACCCACAAGACAGCTTCATGGGCTGCCTGCCTCCAGTCAGGTATCAGCCTGTTCATCACCAAGCCTGGGATGACCTTCCAGTGAGACATTCCTCCTCCCCGCCGAGGGCTCTAACAGTAACCGACACCTAAATTGGAAGAGGGGAGATTTAGATTAGACACCAGAAAGAAATTCTTCACAGTGAGGGTGGTGAGGCACTGGAACA
>JAOXNO010000015.1:2003891-2015973 GCA_028565335.1 Limnodromus scolopaceus | reverse complement strand
CCCAGCTTTCCTGGAGCCCCTTGAGGGACTGGAAGGGGCTCCAAGGTCTCCCCGGAGCCTTCTCTTCTCCAGGCTGAGCCCCCCCAACTCTCTCAGCCTGTCCTCACAGTGTCTCTGTGGCCTCCTCTGGACCCGCTCAGACCCCACAGCAAGGCAGATCCGTGGCTGTTGTGCAGAGCCCCTGCAAACACAGCACCATAGAGATTTCTGCTCCTCCATCCATTCCATGTTGAAATTGTCCTACCAGTTCAACCATTATCGTTGGGCGGAAGAGCTGCAAACACACAACTTACTCCACGGGTCTTATTTTCTTTGAAAACCAAGCTAAAACCAGTGGGGACTGCGGGGTGCTGGGATGTGTGGCTCATGGCCATGCCCATGCCACGGAGAGGCCCTTGGCAGCAGCATTGCCAGATTTCTCAGGCTTTGCCCACCACCTGCATGGACTCCCTGCTCCGTGCAGAGCGCTCTTACCACCTGCCTGCTACCACAGCCACCCACCATGGCCACACAGCCAACCTCTGATCCCAAAGCCACCATGTTTTCTGAAAAAACACCCCCCTTCTCACCTTCTGCAGCTGCTTCATGGAGGTTCACAAGTTTTGGCTGTAAACCCTCGGCTGAACTCTACTTCCCAATTACTGCTGCAAGGCAGAAGGACAACTCCTCCGCATGGTCTCCAGGACTGTCCCCATTTCATGCTCAGGGGACTCTCAGAAAACCACCACGTGCCTGTTGCTGCCTGACCCACAGAGCTGAGCACCACCAGGGTCAGAGCAAGGGGACACCGGGACCACCAGCTCCATCTCCACCTCCCTGCGAGAGCGATCACACGGGAGGGATCACAAAAAGCACAAGGGATGAGGAAAATGTTTAATCGGGGATTGAAATTCTTCAAAGTAAAGGCCCCAGTGAGCTCTGCTAGGTGGTGGCCGAAGGTAGCCCTTCCTGGGGCTCCCGAGACAGCTCGATGGCACCTTTGTGTCAGAGCCTCACAGAGAGCTGTGTGTGCCCATGGCCACCACCACCACCAAGGTCTCCAGCATGTATCTGAGGGCAGGCAGGAGAAAGCCACTCCCGGTGACCCAGGCCAGCCTTTGTGGTGCAAGGAAACACAAAGTCAGATGGCTCCAGCCAGATATAAAAAAACCCACATACCAAAAACCAGACCCTTCAAGAAAAATTAGTTGGTTTTCCCACACTTTCAACCGAGCCCATCAAACATCAACTTCCACACAGCCGGTCTGCCTGCCTGATTTAACAGGCTTCTTGTCCGGATCGGAGGAGCGGGCAATGTCAGCCAGTCACTACTATAGCAAGAAATCAGAGCTCAGCCCTTACACCTGGGCACGGACAGGGCCTATTTGCAGTTCATGGCCAAAGGGGACATCTTGCTCTCCTCCCACCGCTCTCGGTAAATCCATCTCTCTCATCTCCACCAGCACCTCCCTATTTGCTCAGGGAGGGGGTTGAGTCACCATCCTTGGATGAGTTTAAGAGTCATTTAGATGTGGTGTTGGGGGATACGGTGTAGGGGAGAACTTTGTAGAGTAGGGTAGATGGTTGGACTTGATGATCCCAAGAGTCTTTTCCAACCTGAATGATTCTATGATTCTATTTCCAGTATGAGGAGGGGAAGGGAAGGGCAGTGGGGGACGAGGAAAGCCACCGATGACACTCCCGCCTCCTTTCCTTGAAACAGCTCCCAGATCACGTCTCACCATTTCTACCTCCCTCCTCCTCCTCCTCCTCCCCTCGGCTCCTCACACCCCAGGCCATGGCAACAGGCAGGTCCCTCCCTGTGGGCCCTGGGTTGCCAAAGCAGCCCTTGCTGCTGGCCGGGGGCTACTGGCCCACTTTGCTCCCCCCCAAAGGGCAGTGGGCGTTTCTTGCGTGCCCAGTCACCACCCCAGCTCCCAGCAGGTTCCTGCATGTCCCCAGGGATGGAACAAAGAGCCCTGCTCCCACCAGCCACAGTGCACCTCCTGCGGAGAGGCCAGGGGGATGGCGAGCACGAGGGTGGATGCAAAGCACCCTGAGACCTCCCCGGCTTTCAGCCAGAGACCGTCCTGATACTCCCCACAAAATATTTGGCTGGCCTGCCCAGCTGAAAACATGCTGAGCTGCAGATGGCAGAAGCCTTTCCGCAGTCACCCTGCCAGCATGACAGGACTTCCACTGGGAAGTCATTTCTCAGCTCCAGAGTAGCATTACAGGTTAAAAGCAGAAAACCCAGCAGCTCCCCGCTCGGAGCACGGGCTGCAGAATGCCAAAAACGGGTTAAAGTCACAGGTCTGCAGAGCTGAAAACAAGAGCTTGAACCTTAATCTGCTTTGCTGCTCCAAGCCTGGCCTCTCGCGGGGCACGGCAAGCAAAGAATTAGAAACACGTAGTTATCACTGCTCACCAGAAAACAGCAGCCTCCAGCCATGGGATGGTCACTGCCTACACTGTTCTGCAGACACCCTTTAGGATCCCCTCGCCGTCCCTCTGATTGCTCCTGGAGCCCAGGCTGGAGTGAAGACAAGGGCTCTTGCCTTTCCCTTTCTCGCTGGGAGGGGACCGACGGCACCCGCTGCCTCCCTTGTGAGGGCTCCTTCGTCTCGCCCCACGAGCGGTTCTTTGCAGACGCCCACCCCAGCGACTGCGGGGTCAAATTCAGACTTTGCCTGGAGAAGAAACGCTGCTTTCCCAGCGTTTCCCAGCGTTTCCCACTGTTAAAATAAGACCCAGCCCCCTCCAAAGGCGCTCGCCAGCGACGTGGGAAATCCAGACTGATGCTGCCAGTCTGAACCCCGAGGGCGAGGGGTCTGAGCCCAGGTCTCCGTCCCGCTGCCAGCCCCCCGGTACCGGCCCGGCTGAGCTGGGGGAACACCCTGGCTGCCTGTGGACCACCAGCTCCCCCCCGCTGGCTCGCTGCGGGGCTCCCCACCGGGCCCTGCTGTGCTCCGGCCGGGCACACCCTCCATCCCTTTGTACAAGCTTCAGAGGGGCTTGGGCTCACTCCAGGACTGTGTGGGAGTATTTTTATTTTTTTTTTCTTTAAAACACAAGAATTGTTTTACAGTCAAGTTTATTCAGTGAGAGCTTAGTGAGAAAAGGACTGATTTACCTCCCTCCCCGCCTCACTCCTCTCCAAAATCCAACGGGATCTTTAGTTTCACTGACGAAGGGGCGAAAGAACCCCACGGCAAAGCGAGGGCATCGGAGGGGAGAGCTGGGAGCGCCGACCTCTCTCCAGCACCGAGGGCTCCGCTTTGCTTTCTGGAAATCCTATCTCTCTGTTACATAAGGATCTGGCCCTATCTGGAAAGCCGGGGTCACTGCATCTCTCCAAGCGTGGTGAAACGCTCGGAGGTCCTCAACAGGAGAGCACGAGAGAAGCGCCAGCTCATACCAGCATCAGGGAGGGGTGTTTGGCACGGGCCAGTGCGAGCCCCAGGGGCTGAGCCCCAACCTCACTGCTGGGCCAGCCAACTGCAGCCAGAGGTAAGGTGGCTCCTGAGCAACCCAGTCGCAGAGAACTGGGTTCTTCTTGGCCCTTGGACTTCTTTTGCTTTAAGGAGATGGCTCCACCAAGCAGGTCCACTTTCAGACGAGACTTATGCAATAGCTTGGAGCCGCTCCATGTGACCCAGACTTGCTGGCCCCCTGCCACCACTCTCCTTGCTGCCTTCAGCCAGGCACAAAACAGCAGAATTAAAAAGACGACGGGGCAGTCACTAAAAGAAAGCGCGTCTCGCCTACCATACAGCGCCCCGGCACAACTACGTGTGTGCCCCACGCATGTAAGCACGCACATGTCAGCCACACGCGACTGCAGGTGTTTGTGCGTGGCTGAGGATCCACGCTGTCCTAACGAGGACACACGTCTGTGTTCGGTACCCACACGCCCCTCTGCCTGCCATAACCCACCGCCGATACCTCTGGACATGCCATGCAGGAACGCCGGCTTTATTCCTGGCATCTCCGCGTCTGCGTGACTGCCTTCATAAAACTACCCCTTCTCTCCGCGGGGTTCAGCGCAGCCAGGAGAGAATCCACATCCCCAAGCAGCTCTCTCTGCACTAGCACAGAGCAAGCGACACGCTGGGGATGCCCGGAGCCATCCCCGGGCTCTCAGAAAGGCTGGGAGGACTCACGGCCCTGAGCAGGCAGGGAAGCAACAGCCCAGCACAGCCATCTGCATCCCGGCAGAGCTGGCTCCAGCGTCAGCCCTCCAGCAGCCTCTGTGCTTACACAACAGCAACGCACGGCACCCAGCCCTGGGGTTGCATGAAGACAAACACCCTCCCGTGCCAACGCCGAGCTCCACTCACCTGCATTAACCGCCACCGGCAGGGATCTGCCCTGAGAAAGGGACACGCTGTTCGTCCCAGTTCGGGCTGTAGTATGTTTTATACAGTTGTACTTTACAAAGAGCTGTCACAGATGACACACCACATGTGGCACCCTAACTCATAGAATCACTGGCTGGTTTGGGCTGGAAGGGAGCTTAAAGCCCACCCAGTGCCACCCCCTGCCCTGGGCAGGGACACCTCCCACCACACCACGTTGCTCCAAGCCCCCTCCAACCTGGCCTTGAACCCCTCCAGGGATGGGGCAGGCACGGCTTCTCTGGCCAACCTGGGCCAGGCTCTCACCACCCTAACACCAAACAAGTTCTCCCTGAGATCTCATCTCCATCTCCCGAGAGACTCCTTTGTCAGCCCAGCCTTGGGCAAGGCCATACCCCCCACATCTGCAGAGCTGTACCTGTGCTGGGACACTCAAAGACGTGTCTGGACACCAGACTGGGAGTGTGATGCCAGAGGGCAGAGCCCCACGACGGCCCCTCTCATTGCCTGCCACACCACGTGCACCCATGGCACAGCGTATCCTTGTATGCTTAAGCCAGAGAGCCAGGCGAGCCCTATGGAGTTTCCCAAGGAGAGCATCTGAGGTGACTCCTGTTACCCAGAAGGGCTGTGAGAAGCACCTTGGGACCTGCAGTGAGCACTGAGGTCAGCAGCTCCTTCTGCCACCACCACAGCACAGCATCCTCTGGAACATCATCCCCTCGGCACAGCATCCCCTGGCGCAGCATCCCGTCTCCAGCACCCACTGCAGAGTTGGTCCTGACAGACTGAATCAAAGATCAACCGAGGTTGTAAGGGACTCGAGGGGATCTCTGGTCCCACTCCACCCTCAGAACAGGGTTAACTTTGACATTGGATCAGGTTTGGATCACAAAACCCAGGTTGTCTCAGGGGGTCACTTAGAGGAGTGGCTTGGAGGACAGGCGGTTTGCTGAGGAGAGGGGATCCTAAAGCAGTGGGGTCAGTTTGGACCACGCTGCCCCTCCAGAAAATCAGAAATGTGTCCTTTCAGAGAAGTGGCTGCATCGTGGTGACACAGAGAAAAGGAGAGGAGCCCTGGCTGGCCAGAGAGGTGGCTCGTCCTGATCTGCTCTACCTGCCCCACCGCCCGCTCGGCTGTGTGCTCCCAGCGCCGCGGGACTGAGCTGACCCCCATGCAGGGCACCCAGAGGACGATAACACAAACACGCAGCTTCTCTGCCACCCCCACGGCTGCTGCCACTGTCCCCGCGGCCTCCCCGCGGGCAGGGGGAATGCCACCAGCTTCATTTCACAGCGGGTCAAACCAAAGCAAACGGAGAAGTGAGCGGAGAAGCCAGGTGAGCTGGCAGTCTGTGCAAGAGCTGTCACCCCGTCGTGCAAGGCAGCGTGAGCGTGACAACGAGCACCCACAGACCTTCAGGACACTTTACCACAGAGGACGGTGCCAGGGGAGCTGTGCAGCAGGATGAAGCCCTGCAGACCCCATCGGGCTATGGACGCCCTCCAGCCCCCGCAGGTCTGGAAGGATCTGCAGATGGTTTCCAGGCTCCAGCTCCCTTAAGTGAGCTCCGTGAGATGTGCTCTGCGGAGTTTATGGGCCCTTTTCCTCTCCCTGCAGGTTCTCTGCTCAGGGAAACACATGGCCCAGATGGTTTGGATTTGGTGGGGTACGGCAACAGAAAACACACCGACTCACAAGCACGTGTGGCTTCCTAACGAGGAAGCTCCAGCCCAAAGGCCACCGAGTGCCTCTCTCTGTGCCCACCATGGAGGAGCTGCCTTTGTTCTTGGCCAGGAAATGAAGAGCCACTAACCCCGATAGGGCTGAACTCGTCATTCACGCTGTGGTTTTGACCAAAGCCACTTCAGGGTGAAGCCTTGGTCCTGTTGAGGTCAGTGGCACAAGTCCCACAGCTGGGGGGGGACCAGGATTTCACCCGTGAGTTCTGCTCAGCTGGTACCCAAAGCTTAGGAACGTTTGAGTTCAGAAGGATTTGCAGAGGAATACATTCATTTCAACTCATTTTCCCTTCAAAAATTAAGCTACAATGGAAGAGTAGGAAACGGAAGAGCAGTAACAGTGGGCTGGGAGGACAACCAGAAGGAGGACAACCAGAAGTGTAGAGGGAGTGAATAGTCAGACATGGCACAGCCCGAGCACTCCTTTCCCAGCCTGGGAGAAGGCAGAAGGTAAGAGAGCAGCAGGACCGGAGCTGCCGATGGAGACCCTGCAGTTAACACGTGCCACTGACATTGCTCCACTGGAGCCAGACGGAGCCAAAATATTTTGGCAGAGTTTCTGGGTGGAGAATCTCCCAATTCTTGAATTGGTTGCAGACTTCAACGAAGCCACTCGCAGCAACCAAGATGGGAAAATTTCCTTTGATGGCGTCCCTTTAAAACCTCCTTCAGTGTTGAAAAATGGGTCTGTATCCAGGCTGGTGGTTTTCCATGTTTCTCACTCCCCAGATGCCGCATGGGCTCTGACCTGCTCCCAGTTTCCTGGGGCTCGTGACCGCTCGCCCTGCAAACATCTACCTACGGCAGTGGGGTCAAGCGAAGATCTTTCTGTCTTGTGTACCTTCAGCACATCTGAGCTGACATCACCCCCCCATCACTTCTGAATCGTTTCCGAAAACTTGACAAATTTGGTCCAAATTCTGTTTGTTTTAAGTTCATTTTTGTTAACGTGAGATCTAGGCAGGACAGGACGTGACAAACACATCCTGCGGTGGTTCTGGCTTAGAACGAAACTAATTGCTGGAAACTTGGCAAGAAAAGTGGTTTTTGGAGTTGGGGGTTTCAGATAAGCCTTAGAGAAGCGCTCGAACAGAACCATCCCCTGGGTGGGCCTGATGGAACCTGCAGTGAGAAGCCCTCCATGGAGCTGCTCCTCTGGGCAGCTGAGCCCACGCTGTCCCTGGAGGAGGGGGATGAAAAGCACATTTACTCCTCACCGTCACAGTATCTTGGGTGGCCTCGAGCCATGGGTGATATCGGGGCCTCCCCTGTTGCAGGTTTGCACGTTGGTGCCCAAAAGGCCCTTCCAACGAGGAGCAGACACTGTTTATGTTGCGCGGGCGACACTTCCCTTCGGGGCGACGCTTCACCCCACGGGCTGCTCGCTCAGCCCCAGCTTATCGGGGTCTCCCCCTGCCAAGTGAAACAGCTCAGCCCCCGGAGCCTTCTCTGGGAGAAGCATGATTTACAGGAGATGACAGGACCTTTCCCATTCCACCCAACAAGGCAGCCCCTCGGGGAATGCGGCTGGAGAGGCACCGACCCGCGCCGGGGGGGCTGCAGGGATGCCAGGAGGAGAAGGGAAGGAGAAGGGGCTGCCCCGGGGGGCCAAGCAGGAACAACGGGGAAAAAAGAGGATGGAGCAACCGGAGCAACTCGGCACACGTTCCATATATGGAGAAACTTCGTGACACTGGAACAACCTCCCAAGAACTGGAGGAAGCCTCGGGACGGAGGCATCTCAGACGAGTCCGGGCAAGGCTGCGGCGAGCGGAGCCCAGGGAACACCCCTGCGCCGGCCGGGGAACCACCTGGGAGCCCGGCAAAGCATTTCCCCTTCCACCATCGGCAGCGTGGAGAGGGGGGAACACCAGAAATGAACAAAGACTTCAAAAATCTCCCCGCTCTCGCCCGGCATGCGCTGGATCACACGCTGTCACCACGTGAGCTCTGCCAAGGGGAATATTAATGAACAGGAGAAGAAACCGCTCGCTGGTGCGGCCGAGCCAATACGGGTGTTGGCACGGACTGGAACGGGAACACAAAACGGCCCCCCCGAGGTTTACATCCCTGTGTCTGCTTGACTGGGAAAGCTCCCCCCCAAAAAAACGAGCCTGCGTGTGAAATTTTGAATTTTGCCGCGGCTGGCGCCGAAGGAGGGTACCTGCCCCGGAGCTCCCCCCAGCTCCACGCTCCCTCCCGCCTCATCCCGCAAGACATCGGCCAAGGTTATTTTATAAACTCCCCTCTATTTATAGCACAGCTCCTTCAGCTCTAATGAGATAATCTTCTGGCATTTCACCATCACTAATATTTACTTTGATGTTTAAAATAACATGTTCCAAGGGATTGATCTTTTTTTTTTTTTTTAAAAAAAAAAAAACAAAAACCAAAACCAAACAAAAACCTTTCAAAACATAATCAAAGCAAAGCAACACACCACTGGTGCAAGGGGGCCAAACGCCCGGTGATGCACATGAAGTTAATGACATTGCAACTTTTTCAGGGCAGGCAGCTTATAATCCTCTGAGCAGAGCGTACGGGAGGGAAGGAGGCATTGGCAGCTCCTGAAGATGGAGAGAGACAGGGAGAGAGGGAGCGCAGGATGTGTTTATTCTCAGGAACGAAGACAGCAAGGAGCGGATGATTCCGCCGCAGGGATTATAGCTGCTGCTTTCTGTAACCGAGAGCTTCGCCCACGGCAGCTCCCCGTAAGAGGATCGTATTTTAGAGCAGCAAACATGCCATCGGATGGTTTAATGCAATAAAAAAAAAAAAAAAAAAAAAAGAAGAGTGGAGTGGTGCGGGGATAGGGGGAGGCGAGGGAGACAGCGCGAGGGCAGATGCCTGACTCCTGCTGTCTGCAGACACTCTGAAACACAACCCTGCATTTTTATGGAAACTCTGAATGTTGGAGAAGGGTGAACATGGTTTTCATTCTCATAAATGTTTTTCCAGCGTGCAATGCTCCTCGGGCTCATTCCTTCTCCGGAGAGACAGTTCTGATTTCAAAGAACATTCGCGTTCCCTCCACCCCAGACCACCCCACTCCAACCTCAAAGAGCCTTCTCTGGAAAAATTATTTTAAAGAGTGTTTTACCTTTTCGAGTGTTTTCCCTTCCTTCTTCTTTTTGCCCTTTTAATTCCTTGAGCTTCTTTTTTTTTTTTTTTTCCTTCTTTTTTCTTTTTTTTCTTCTTTCCAGCAGCAGCCAAATGCTTCTCTCTCCCCCTCAGTCCTGCGCGTGTCAGAAAGTTTCCAGGCTGAGGGTTTATGTCGCCTTCCTCAATAACCTTCTTCTGTCAGACCCAGGCAGCGCTGGAGCAAGAAGCTTTGCTAAAAAGTCTCCTTTCAGGAAGTGAGCAGTAATAAGAGAGCGGCTCGGAGGCAGCATGTATAGGGGCTGCTCGAGAAAAAAAAAAAAAAAAAAAATGAGAGAGAGAAAAAAAATTCTTTGCTCAGGAATTTTGCCAGGATTATCCAAAAAAAAAAAAAAAAAAAAAAAAGAAAAATCCCCAAACCCACAAGGCTGTAGAAGTCCCGCCCTGACTGCTGACATCAGTGCAGAAGGCAGGTCTTGCCTGAAAGAGTATAAAACTAATCAGCTAAAGGCTTTCTGAGAGGGAGCAGGCAGAGATCTCCCCCAGGCAGCCCCCAGGCCGGTAAAACATCCCAATACAAGAAAAGAGCTCTGCTGACGGTGGCAGAGAGCAGAAAAAACAGATAAATCCTGGGGTTTTGTTGGGTTTTGTGGGGTTTTGTGGGGTTTTTTGGGGTTGGTTTTTTTTTTTTCACCCAACCACGCACAACACTCCCATCCTTCATTTTAACCGTAGTTTTCATAACGCATTTCAAAAGCCAGTGTAAATCTGATGAAACGGCCCTAACAAAGGCTGCTGTGCTCTACGGTAATGTTAGGTATTGGCTTTAACATTAAAAAAACCCGCAAGAATTTGCTAATGTTTTAAGAAGTCCCTTCCCTCCCGAGTTACATCATTTTCGCCCTGCTGGCTCTTGCAATGCCGTAATTTCTCTTGTTCTCCTGCCACCGTGGAGTGTCCCACAGAGGACAATACATTTCTAAAGCAAAGAATAAACATTGCAAATAGTAAAATACTGCTTGTTTAAAAACAAAGCCCTCTCAGGACACATAAAACAGTAAGCAACAATAAAGGGCAGGAGCTCATTTCCTTCTTCCTTCTGAAGTCGTCTTTTCTTTGAGATTAGAAAGTGGAATGTATGGGCCATGGTAAAGAGGGAATTACCTGGCAATTCTGTAAATATTATAAAAATGGACCCTTCCAAATTCCACGTGCTGCCCTGCTTTTCTCTGGGTGCAGAGAGGGGTCCTGGGGAAGGACACAGGGAAAGGACAGGAGCATCAGGTATCAGACCAGCCTGAGCCCATCAATGGGGACAGAGGGACCCCAAACCCACCCCCAACGAGCCTTTTAGTATAAAAGGATTTAAATGAAGAATAAGGGGGTGAAAAATTGCCAGGGGAGGATACAAGCTAAGTTTTAGGCCAAGCTCCCTGACCATGAGACCCCCCTGCTGAGGAAGGGATTGCAAGGGGGGGATTTAGGAGAGGGCTAGAAGGTTTGTGGGCCTGGGACAGGGTGCTGTGGCTGCCAAGTCCTCGGGAGAGCCAGCCCCTCCAGATATGTGTCCCGCCGTGGCCCTTCCAGCCACCGACATTGCCAAATCCACAGGATCTGGCCCCAAGGGCAGGGCTGAGCAGCCAGGGCTCGTGGTGATGGTCCTGGGTGCCGTCCAGGCTGACCCAGCACAATTCCCTAACCATCTGACCATTAGATGGGACTGGAGAAAGGCAAAGCCACAACTGCCTGGCCACTGTGCCCTAACCGCCCGCTGGCCATGGGGTGCCAAAGAAAAGGGATGAGGAAAAAAGCAAGAAGCTGTGCTTTTTGGAGTTTATCCTCCAAGTAGGAGCATATCCTCCAAGTATATCCAATATACTCCTACTTGGAGGATATACTGCAAAAAGCACAGCTTCTTGTTTTTTTGATAGTTTCTGCTATCAGTAAACAAAGTGCAGGGCTGAACCCGGGTCAGAAGTTGTATCTTTGCGTTTAACAGCCATAATTCATTTTCTTCCATAAATTCATGATAACCCTTATTGAACCCCACTCCTCGGATGGAGCGGCGGTGTCACCTGAGCAGGACATGGCCGGGAGGGACATCTGGAGCCTCCGCTGCTCTGGAAGTATTTGGTATTGCCTGCTAGGTGTGCTCCTCCAAACAGCCCTGAGACAATAAGGGAAAATGTCTCATCCTCCCAGGAGGAGATGCCTGAAGGTGGGGGTTCACAGCCCCCAGCCCCTGGAGCATCCCAGTCCTGCAGCGTCCCAGCCCCTGGAGCATCCCAGTGCAAGAGCAAGGCATTCAGACTGGAAAGGCCGGGCTCCCCCGTTTAAAAACCGAGTTCAAAGGGGCTGTAATTGCTGGGCTGGATTTTTGGCTGGGTCCCTGGCTGGGTGGAAAGAGCGGTTTCCTTCCTCCCCGGGCCGCGCTCGCCATTGTCTGAGCCCCCAAAGCACAGGCATAAAAGAGCGACTAAACAAAGTATTCGGGCTTTAATTGAATGGTGCCGCTTCTGGGCAGGGAAAAACTAATTGCTGGAAGCGTGGCCCGGTGCCATAGCAGGGACTTTCTGGCTGCTGAAGCCTGTCTCCAAACACACTCGGGGTGTAGGGAAGGGGACGGAGGCTGCAGACACCCCATCGTCCCCGCTCAGCGGCGAGCAGCTCTGGACTGCTTGTCCCTCTGCCTTCCCAGGGAAATTTGCTTTTCCCTGATGTGCAGGTTCTCCAGTCCCTCCTGGATGGTAAAGATGGTGTTAGAGAGTCACAGAATCATCTAGGTTGGAAGAGACCTTTAAGATCATCTAGTCCAACCATCAACCTAACTCTGACAAAAAAAAAAAAAAAAACCAAAAAAACCCCCCAAAAAAAAAGGTCACCAAACCATATTCCCGAGCACC
>JAOXNO010000015.1:1988792-2003791 GCA_028565335.1 Limnodromus scolopaceus | reverse complement strand
CCCTTTAAGTATTTGTAAGCATTGATCAGATCCCCCCTCAGTCTTCTCTTCTCAAGACTAAAAAGACCCAAGTCCCTGAGCCTCTCCTCATAGGAGAGATGCTCCAGGCCCCTCATCATCTCTGTAGCCCTCTGCTGTACCCTCTCCAGCAGTTCCCTGTCCTTGAACTGGGGAGCCCAGAACTGGACACAGTGCTCCAGATGGGGCCTCACCAGGGCGGAGTAGAGGGGCAGGATGACGCCTCTCGACCTGCTGGTCACACTCTTCTTGATGCACCCCAGGATGCCATTGGCCTTCCTGGCCACAAGGGCCCATTGCTGGGTCATGGTCATCCCGTTGTCCACCAGGACTCCCAGGTCTTTCTCCTCAGAGGTGCTCTCTAGCAAGTCAGCCCCCAACCTGTACTGGTGCAGGGGGTTATTTCTCCCCAGGTGCTGCACCCTACACTTGCCTTTATTGAATTTCATCCAGTTCCTCTCTGCCCAGCTCTCCAGTCTGTCCAGGTCTTGCTGTATGGCATCACAGCCCTCCATCGTGTCAACGACTCCTCTCAGTTTTGTATCGTCAGCAAACTTGGGTACACTCCATCCCTTCATCCAGGTCATTGATGAATATATTGAAGAGGACCGGAGCCCCACTCCAATGACAGCTCTGTGCTTCATCTCCTTCCCAGCCTCCACCTTCACCCTTACCAAGAACCTCTATCCTGGCACTGTTGAAAAAGCTCATAGGGAGAAGTCTTTTTGCATCTTTTGTGCTAAGCTGCTGTTTTTAGCTGTAAAACAGGTTCTCCTTCGTGAACGTGTGCACCTGGGCTTTGGCTGGAGACCTGACAGCTCCTATGGCTGTGGCTGGGAGAGAGATAAAGTACAGAAGTGCCACTGGACTGTGGCTGTAAAGAAGCTGCTAATGGCAGAAGTAGGCTGCAATAAGAGTTTTCTATTTGTAATTTTTTCACCCGGACTAATGTTGGGTTACCTAGTATGGCTCAACCAGCCCAGGGTCTAGTTTTAACGTCAGGGTTAGGGTTGGCCTGGGAGAGAGAGACAAAGCCTATAGCTCTTGTTGAAGTGGGAGCTCTCTGCACATTGCTGGAGCATCTCCCTTACGTGGAGGGGCTGAGAGAGCTGGGACTCTTCAACCTAGAGAAAAGAAGGCTGGGGGAGAATCTCATCCATGTGTACAAATGCCAGATAGGATGGAGTGAAGAAGAGGGAGCCAGACTCTTCTCAGTAGTGCAGACTGACAGGACAAGAGGCAATGGACACAAACTAAAACACAAGAAATTCTATTTGAACACAAGAAAAACAATTTTTAGGGTGAGGGTGATGTAATCCTGGAACAGGTTTCTCAGAAAAGTTGTGGAGTCTCCATCCTTGGAGACATTCAAACCCTGACTAGACGTGGTCCTGGACAAGCTGCCCTAGCTGGTCCTTCTTGAGCGGGGTGGGTTTGGAGTAGATGCTCTGAAGAAATCCCTTTCAACCTAAATGACTTTGTGATTACTGTTTTTAAGCATGGCTAAATTTATTGACATCTATGTAAAATAATTTATACAATTCCATTTGCTTGAAAAATTCTATCTGCAGCATTTGTATGTGTGGGTGCCTTTGACTTGGTGTGCTTGCACGTATGTTTTTGAGAGACTCAAAATTGGACTTTGTGTGTTTGAGGAAGCTTTTCATGTTTTTCAGATTCTCTGGTCTTCTGTTGAGCTTTGTACTAAGAACATAACTAAGATCATGAATTTTACGCTGGGAACACAACATTTTGGCTTTGGAGGCTAGAAGAAAGAAAATATAATTTTTAATTCTAGGCACAATTAACCAGGTGGCTCATCACTGGCAGCTCTTGGGAGCAAACTGTGGTTCCCGTATCTTCCTCATGGACTACAGTTGAAAGCTTCGTAGGGGGTAAATCTTCAGCTTCATCTCCCTGTCCCTACACTGAGATAGGAGCAGAACCTCCCAGCTAGCTGTGAGCAATAATATCTTTTTTCTCCAGAAAAAAACCCTGTAGATAATTTGTATCTCACTTACTAGATATTATATTTTTGTTTTTTTCCCCCTCACATGTCAGAAATTGGACACATCTGGGGATATGATGACAGATATGCTGGACCACCAGTGCTCTGGTGAGACACATGTGATTTCCAGTTTTGCCTCTTGAGCCCATCCGTCTGAACTACTTGGAATCTGAGTGCAATGTTAATAACCTGTGAAACAATCACTATAAAGCCGTTAAACAACATGGCATAATGTAGCACCAAAGCCAAGCTTGTCATAAGGGATTTTGGTGTTTATAGCCAAGCAAAGCATTACTCTTGAAAATAGGTCACAAAGTCACAAGTAAATCTTGCTTCCGTCAGAAAAAAAAATTAAATAGGAGCTCATGAGGAGTGAATAAACACATCCGCAAAATGATTAACCACAGAAATAATTGTATCGTTGTTTGCACTTGTTATCAACAGCAAAATTTATATCTAAGTAATCCTTTCTATCATTTGCTTGTATGAGATCAGTGGCAAAAATTTACCCCATTACCACAGGACACAAGGTCGTGTGTGCACTTCAGTGACAAAGTGAATTATCACCTTTTGTTCCCGCATTGTTTAATTATGATCCCAGTGCAGCCAGGGCCATATTGAACAAAGGGAACATATAGAATTGTATTTTGTAGCTCCTTTGGCATTTCTAGTTATTTTACCTTTAATATTTAGTTTTTACAATAACTTTGGGAGACAAAGTTGCCCCTAGGTGTTCATTATTACAACAGGATTGTGGTGAGAAAAAATGCTTATTTCATCAAAGAGATATTCATTATTCTGCCATCCAGAGAGACCTGGGCAGGCTTGAGAGGTGGACCTGTGCAAACCTCATGAAGTTCAACCAAGGTCCTGCACCTGGGTCAGGGCAATCCCAAGCACAAATACAGGCTGGGTAGAGAATGGCTGGAGAGCAGCCCTGAGGAGAAGGACTTGGGAGTGTCGGTGGATGAGAAGTTCAACATGATCCAGCAATGTTCACTGGCAGCCCAGAAAGCCAACCACGTCCCGGGCTGCATTAAAAGAAATGTGGCCAGCAGGTCGAGGGAGGCAATTCTGCCCCTCTACTCTGCTCTGGTGAGACCCCACCTGGGGTCCTGTGTCCAGCTCTGGAGCCCTCAGCATGGGAAAGACATGGACCTGTTGGAGTGAGTCAGGAGGAAGACCACAAAGATGATCAGAGGGCTGGAGCACCTCCCCTATGAGGACAGGCTGAGAGAGTCGGGGTTGTCAGCCTGGAGAAGACTCCAGGGGTCCTTGTACCAGCCTCCCAGTACCTAAAGGGGGCCTACAGGAGAGATGGGGAGGGACTCTTTATCAGGTAGTGTAGTGATAGGATGGGGGGTAATGGTTTAAAATTGAAAGAGGGGAGATTTAGGTGAGATATATGGAACAAATTCTTTCCTGTGAGGGTGGTGAGGCCCTGGAACAAGTTTCCCAGAGAAGCTGTGGATGCCTCATCCCTGGGAGTGTTCAAGGCCAGGCTGGATGGGGCTTTGAGCAACCTGGTCTGGTGGGAGGTGTCCCTGCCCTTGGCAGGGGTTTGGAACTAGATGGTCTTTAAGGTCCCTTGCAACCCAAATCGTTCTATGATTCTATGAAAGCGGTTGTTTTCCTCTCTGTGTCAGGCCACGTGTTCTTCTGCAGAGTGTGCACAGCTCTGGCCAGCTACCAGATGAATGATCTGTTCCTCTTTCAAAACTACTTATGATAATCCTGAAAAAAAGAGCGCTACCTGAATTCCAGCTGAGATCAAAAACATGCCGCAGAAAATTGGACCAGTGAGTCAGCACTTACCTATTGTGTTCTGAATTAATTTCATACCAAAATGAATATACTAAGGTGGGCAAAATGACAGGATGTTGACATTTTTGTCCCTGAGGAACAGTGACTCAGTAATGGCTCTGCTGTCGTCTGAGCCACAGATAAATCTGTAGCTGATGCTATGCCACGTAGATAGCTGAGTCAGAAATACAGCTCAAAAACAGATCTGCGTTTTGCAGCCAGAAACTGATGAGATCACACCTGCAAGCAAAGACAAGTTTCCAAATATCAAACAACTTCGGTACCACAGATGGAGAAATGCCTTCCAAGCAGCTCTACATTCAAATGAGCCAGGTGAATACTGATATTTAAACACAGCTGTGCAATAGCTTTTGTTAACTTTACTCTAAAGACTATGGTCCACATCACATTTGCATTTGAGTGCTATCATCGCCATCCGTTTTTCATAACTATATAAGCAGACATATTTGCATGGCAGACCCGTGTGGGCCAAGATTTTTACGCAGCGGCAAAAACGCTGACCCTAACTTATTTGTACAGTACCCATTAATCATCATGAGACATAATGTTACACATGCAATAGTACAAAAGCATATAAACCACCTTTTAACTGGATGAAATGGGAGTTCCAGTTCATATACCAGCCAGAGTATTTAAATGTTAAGCCCTTATGAAGTGCAAATCTTAGTGGACAAGAATTAACTGAATAAGAGAAACTGAATTGCCGGAAGTTTAATGTAACAAAATATCAACAATTTCGGTATCCCTACCATGGCTGTGGAGTGTCCCTTAAGATCAACCTATAATGACACTTTACCTTAAGCGCTCCGCGTCGTCCCAAAGGACAATCGAGTTAACTGTCCCTGGCGTGAAGCTGTGACTCCTGCCATGCATGTGTATCGACAGGAGACACACCACACGCCTTGTGTAGCACCCAGGCGCCGTGCTTCAAACAGTGGGCGTTTGGTAGTGAAGAGAGTTAACCCCATTTGACAGCAACTGGGTTGCTGGACTCCTGTTCCTCCTCTTTACTTTCATGGAAGGCCAGTGTCTAGTCAAAATCATGTATCTAGTTTTGCTCAATAGCCCATAGAATCATAGAATCATAGAATTGTCTAAGTTGGAAGAGACCTTCAAGATCATCTAGTCCAACCATCAACCTAACTCTGACACAAAAAAAACCTCAAAAACAAACAAAAAACCACCACTAAGCCATATTTGCAAGCACCATGTCAACTCATCTTTTGAATATCTCCAGGGATGGTGCCTCAACCACTTCCCTGGGCAGCCCATTCCAATGCTTGATAACCCTTCCAGGGTCCTGACGTACAAGGACCCAGCCTCGCACCCAGAACCAGCAGAGCTCTGAGGTCCATCTCATTCTCGTACCAGACCACGCCAACTCCTCAGCTCAAAAAGCAGGTCTTACTCCAGTCTCGACCTGTCTCTGAGGGGGTGACAGAGCCACCGTAGAACTGCACGCACCTTTCCAAAGCCTCCATCACCTGCAAAAGGGCCCAGAAAATGGGGAAAGGTAGCAGGATCAGGAACAGAAAAGAGGCAGAGGAGATTGGACTCTGCCAGAAAAAAAGGGTTTCACAGGCAACTGACAGCCACTGCGATTCATCTCCAACATCAAACAGTGCCACCCAGTCTCTTTCTCTCTTTCTAGGGTGAGGAGATGAGGATGCATTTCCAGGAGACGCTAGAAACCCCCTCCCAGCATCCTCCTCACCCCTGGGATGAAGGGCAGCCTGTGCTCAGCGCAGCAGCAGGACCCCGTCCCCTCTCCCCGCAGCCTGGTGACACTGCACCCTCCTGTGGCTACAGGTGGCAGAGGCTGCGTGCCCGGGTCCTGCGGGGCCCTGGGTCCCACGGGGTCCCAGCTCAGCACCAGGGTGGTAGAAACCCCGCGGGGACGATGGACCCAACCCTGGGGAAGCACGAAGAGCAAGGCTCCCAGGCAAACCTGGCACCGTGGCTCCTCGGTGGCGCTGGCCGATGCCCAGGCGCGTCCAGCGTGCCCAGCTGGGCACCCGCTCGCACGACACTCACAGAATCACAGAATCTTCATGGTTGGAAGGGATCTTTGAGACCATCGAGTCCAACCACAAAAAAAACCCCAAAACCCAAACCAAAAAACCACAAAAAAAAAATCCACCCCACACCCACCCACAAAGACACAAACCAACAATCTCGGGCACTAGAGCATGCCCTGCAGAGCCACGTCTACACGTTTCTTAAATATCTGCAGGGTTGGTGACTCCACCACCTCCCCGGGCAGGCCGTTCCAGTGCCTGACCACCCTCTCAGGAAAGTCATTCTTCCTAATATCTAATCTAAACCTCCCCTGCCCCAGCGTCAGACCATTTCCTCTGGTCCTGTCATTACTCACTCAGCCCAGTGCTCATTTTTAAGGCTGCAAACTCTGTCCTGGTGGCCATTAAAACACTTGGGGAACGATAGCCCTGATGGGCCAATTCTGTACAACCATTTTGTATGGAAAATACAAATAAAAGAAACTCTCTCTTGCTACGTCTAAACTCCAGAGCTTGGGCAAAGTTCCCAGCTCTGGCTCTACATCACAGCCCGGCCCCGAGTCCACGTCGGGACTGGCTACTTAGCCACAGACTAGCCCTTTTTATGGTTGTACAGGACCTAACAACGCTCCATTCAGTCTTTTAGCTGCTGCTGTAACAAACAAACTCCTTCGCTTCGTTCGTAACCCAAATACTGCAGGTTGAGAACCTGCAAGTGAAACCCAGCTGTAAACAAATGGGTTTTTTTGGGTTTTCCACTAGCGTAGAGACATGCAAACTAATTGCCCAAGAGTACAACTCAGCCTAATTAATCCCAGGTGTTAGATAACATGGGGTTGGTGTCTCCCAAACTTGTAACTCCAGCTTGAAGAGAGCCACCGCCAGCTTTGAAAGCGCAGCTGCCAGCGAGTAATTATGAAGATCGTTGTATTTGTGGGGATTTTGGGCAAGGGACAGATGTGCAGGTGAGAGCTGAGAGCTCCCCCCTGGCCCCGCGAGGCTGGGATGCTGCATTTTCAGCCTTGTAAACTAAGTGACTCATCCCTTCTATCTCAGGATCTCACCTTGTCCTTAGAAAAACCTTTAATTGGGATTTCGGAGTAAACATCGTGTACGGCTCCATGTCAAAATGTAAACAAAGGGCTCCTCAAGGGGGATTTGGCAATGAAGTGCCACACAGTGAGTAATGCTCAAATAGAGGTTGCATTTTGCATATCTAACCCTATTACTGTATGTTTTTAGCCCAATCAGTCTCAACATCAGCAAGTTCAGCCTGCCACGATCAGAGCCCTGGCCCCAACTTCTGCACAGAATTGTAGGGTTGGAAGGGATCATCTCCTCCAACCCCCTGCCAGAGCAGGTCCCACAGGAACACATCCAGGGAAGTTTGAATGTCTCCAGAGAAGGAGACCCCCCACGCTCTCTGGGCAGCCTGTTCCAGGGCTCTGCCACCCTCACAGGAAAGAAGTTCCTCCCATGCTCAAATGGAACTTCCCATGTTCCAGTTTGTGCTCATTGCCCCTTGTCCTGTCACCAGGCACCACTGAGAAGAGCCTGGCTCCATCCTCTTGCCACCCATCCTTTAGAAATTGCTCAGCGTTGATGAGAACCCCTCTCAGTCTGCTCTTCTCCAGCAGAACAACCCCAGGGCTCTCAGCCTTTGCTCAGCAGAGAGATGCTCCAGTCCCTTGATCATCTTTGCAGCCTCCACTGGACTCTCTCCAGTAGTTCCCTGTCCTTCTTGAAGGACAGGTCCTTCCCTGTCCTTCTTCCCTGCCGAGAACTTCAGTACAGAGTCTTCTCCCTGCAACAGCGAGACACTTTGGGATTCCCTGTCCATCTTGTTGGGGCACCTCTTTGCCTTCAGCAGGAAGAATCACAGCGTTGTGGCCTCTCCTGTCACCAAGAGCTGGCACTGACCATTGATCCTTTCCCCATCTCTCCCAGGTTGACGAGTTGTCAGGTGGGACTGAGCTGGTGATGAAACCAGCTTTTTTCATCTTCTGGATGGCAGAGACTTGCCCTTTTCTGGAAAGGGAAATTGCCCTTGAGAAGCAGCTGAAAACCCTACCAAAAAATAAGCACTGTTTGGTGGGACTGGTGTTGGATGGTTCCCAGCCCAGCTGGTTGTGTTATGGCCATTTTGGCACTACAAAGAGCTTATCAGAAAGCAGAGCAGGAAAAACAGGCTTCTTGGAGAAACCTCTTGGGTTACTGAGCCCAAGTCTCGACCATCACAACTGCCACTCCAGAGCATCCTTACACAGAGGGCCTTTCTCAGTAGCCTCCTGCCTATACGGGGAAAATCCAAAGAAAATAAGCTCTTCTCACCCACTCGTGACTTCCAAGGGACACACCATGGCATGATGGCAGAGACACTTGTGCAAAAAGGCTCACTTCCCTATGAACATCTACTCAGTGAGGAAGGAGAGAGCTTTGCTCTCCTAACAACACCCCAACACATCTGTTTAAACAACGACAGCTCTTCACCACCGTCCTCTGGTTTGTTTTCTTCCATAGAAGACCCCCGAGAAGGTCTGAGAAGGTCTCAGAGCTCTTTTGCTCTTCAGAGCTACACAGCTTTTATTCTCTCTTCTTTCCTTTCCTGTGCAACAAGGAAATAGGTCACATTTCAAAGAAACCAGCCGACGGAGGTTAGCGAATGTCAGACAGCTCACTGGATGGTGTTGCCCGTTCCCCTCGTGGCTTCCCAAATCGGCACATTTCCTCACTCGCCAAAGAACATTTTCCCCTTTCTTTCCTTTCATTCTTCAAGATCGCTGTAACGAAGCCTCGACGAGACACCCTGCCCGTCTGCAAACCAGGTAAGAGGCGCTTTTTTGGCCGTCAGTATCTCCGGTAGCTGTTACGCGACATGGCTGCTTTGTTCCTTGTCTCGTACCTTTCTGCACGCCCCGGTGGCATCGGGGCTTTAGTGGCGGGAGGGGAGATCCTGTGAAACGCTGGTGTTCATAGGCCCAGATTAATTTATTTTGTGACCCTTCTTGGTTTTATACTGATTACTCCATTGGTTCAGGAAAATAGCTGGTGTAAGTTAGCAGGCATTGTATTCTTTTTGAAGTTGGGGGGCATTTAGGTAGGTCAGAAGATGCTGAAATGACGACTTTTAGTCCAAAATTCAGGGCCAGCCATTCTTTTCCCTTTGCATCTGGACATGACATCTAAACTTGCCTCCTCTGGAAGTTTCTCTTTAAACTCCCTGTGAGCCTCATTGGCAATGTGGGAAGATCTGGGATACCTGGTACCTGCTGAATAATGCTCTGAACACTCGAGAAGGACTTCAGAGATTCCCAACTGCCAAATATCTGTATAAATATATCGATATATACACACATACACTCAAAAACAGAGGCCTCCGGCAAACTCACATTTACTTCCTTTAATTTCTTTGTCACCTCGGCTGTTATTGCTCTGCACTTCTCTGTGAAAACAGGCACAGCTCCAAGTCCCATTAATTCAACCACACTTCGTGGTGTTACGGAATAAACTAGAAGAAAGGAAAGTTGAGATTAAACCTCAGCAAACATTTCCTAATGGGCAGATCTATTAGGCTGTGGAATAAACGCTGCAGGGACGCAAGGGAAACCCATCACATGGGAAGAACTGGAGAGGAGACTGGAGAAGGGATCAGGCAGAAGGCTCCTTCGCTGGCAGGGGAATGAACAAACTGATCTACGAGGTTATGCTTTCTGATATGTTTACGATTTTTGTATTTTCACCATTTTATCACCCTCTTTCCTCTTGAGGGGAGAAGGGACTCAAGTCTCTGAGGTTCTCCCAGCAATAGGATTTCCTAAAGACACAGTGGAAGATGCTACAGCAGCATTTAGAATCCACACATACATGTATGTGGGTGCTCAATGACCTTCAAAAAAGTTAATTCCCTTTAAGGCCTTAACCAGAAAGGGGGCTTCCTGAGAACTCTTGGATAGTGAGGGTTCTGTTGCAGTCTCTGTACTGCCCTGCAAGGGAACTGGGTTCACAGGGAGCAGAAAACCTCTGAAACACCAGGGTCTGGACATGACCTGAGCTCACTCAACCAGCGATACCAAACTTGGCTTGACCATCAAAGCCTGAGAGGGCCCATGGGGTCAGAAAGGACAAGAGACACCTCAGTTAAGCCACGTTTTGAACCACACAAACCCCGAGCAGGTGGGACCACCAGCACAAAAGCAGAGACGCCAACGGCAAAGGATGCCGCTGAGATTGTATTTTCTTTTTTCAGCTCTAAGAACTGCGTGGGTCTGAGCTGAGTAACACGACTGGGAACGGGAAGATGCAGGAAGCAGCTGTTTGTAGGGCAGGCACTAGCATGGGGCAGTGCAGAAAATTAATCTGGAGGGTTGGTAATGCACAAAAATACAGATAACTTATCAAGTAATTGAAAGCCTCACACACGTTGTTTAGCACTTGCTTTGCCAGGAATCTCTGCTGACTCGTACTGCAGCATTAGATGGGCGATATCAGGCAGATAGGAATTAAAGTACACTATTTGTGTAATCCTTTCCTCAGCAGCACGAGGATATGTATTTCTAAACACAGTTTTGCCTCCTTAGTCTTGTAATATCCCCAGAGATGCCAGGAAAGGCCCTGCTGGGTCTGGAATTGAGTGGGCACAGCAGAGATGGGGAGGTCAGACTGGAGAGAGCCCAGAACATAAGACAGATACCAACACGGAGAACACGGACAGCTTCCTACAATCTGCATACAGAGCCAGCAGACAAATCACAGCCACTGTGAGGGAGGGAATGAGGAAAAAGCACCAGTGAAGGTCTTAGATAACTCTGCTTCCTTAAATCCTATTCAAATAACTGGAACAAAAAGACTTTACTTTGTTATTTAACACAAAAAAGCCCTGTGCAGATCTAGCCCGTTATTTCTCTACGCCCCAGTTTTCTACTTGGAAAATGGAGACTGCAATGGAATGCCTGTTCGTGGTGCATTTCAACCCTCAGAACAGCCCTTTTCACGTAGGAAATGACTGATGGTGAATGCAAACTTCCATCACCCCTCGCAAGTCACACGCTCTGCCCAGACGCCCTGGTCACATGCGATCACACACTTAACCCGCCAGAGCTAACGAGCTTTTGCAAGAAGAGCAGAGCCGGTGAAGTCCAAGCCTTTCCCTTCCCCTGCCTCCAGCAGCGTTAAATTTTCCTCTTCCACATTCCACAGTCTGAAGTTTAGGTTTAATCCTCGTAACACGTCCCCAGTAAAGGAATAGTCTCGGCTTTGAAACACTGTTCAAAGAAACCCTGAACAGCAGCGATGAGGCAAAGTTGGTGCTGCCGCTCTGATGAAGACCTACCAAGGCCTGGATTGTCACTTACCATCAGGACAATAATTTACACCTGCAGTTTTGGGAGCTCGGCTGGTTCTTGCAGAATTCCTCTCCTTGGTGCAGATTAGACTTCAAGCTCAAATTCGTCTTTTAAAGCTGCAAACGGAACAACCGATGCTCAATGAACTTTGCGGTTGAGTTGCAGATGACTGTTAGGCTCTCAACTGTCTTTCTACTTCATTTGCTTAGTTTCTAACCTTAAAGCCAGGTCTGCCAGTGCAGTGCAGTGCCCTTGGCTCCCTTACCACGGCTCTGGCCCTTTTCTAGAGCAGAGAAGATACCTCCTGGGATGTTAACCATGCCCATGGCAATGCAAGACCCATCTCCTGCTTCCCCATGGCTGCTTTAGTGAGTGGCAAGTGCCAAAGAGCAAGCGTGGGGACCTTAAGTTCATCACCTAACAGAGCATTTTCAAAAGGCTCCGGTGAAGCCTGACCTCCAACTGCTTCTGACTGTGGAAAGGAACAGAGTGGCTGGCTGCCACCCTCTCCCAGTTCATACCAGGGCAGCAGCCATCAGCACGCAGAGCTTCTCACCTTCTCTGTGAGCGAGAGGTATCTAAAGGTGACCACAGCTACTACACACTTCTCCGTGCCGGTAGCCGGACCCTGCATGAGCTGAGCAGCCAATTCACCCAGGACCTTCTGCAGGTTCATCAGAAAACGGGGATGCTTTGCAGCAACTTGGACATGACTCCTGAGCGTGCAAAAATAGCACCCTCTCAGGACTGAAGTTGTTAGAAACTCCGTAGCTAATCTGGACCTGAAGGGATGGCGGGAGGGTTTACAGCTTCTCTCAGCCGACGACAGAGTTACTCCAGCAGGGACAGATGCACAGGAGCCACACTGTAGGAACGCTATAGAAGCTGAAACTTTATGCAAGACTCATCACCCATACCTTGAGACATACCTAGCTCTTTTTATTCTGAACGATCCTAAAGCACTTACTTTAGAGTACTCACTACAGCAATCGCTTCATCTCCTGGGTGCCCCTGAGGGGACAAGACAACACACAATTGTTGCAGTGAGTTAATAACTCAAACAGATTTAGGAGTCTGTCACAATCAGTGGGGTGAGAGGCTTCAACTAATGTTGCATTTTTCCACAAATCCCACGGGATTTTAAAACAGCACAAGAAACTTCAGTTCTGACCCTCTTTAGCCATAATAAAGCATGCATAAAGATGACAAACTATATTTTTCCAAGACCCATCGCAGATCATCTAGAGATGCAATGGGCTTAGCGCGATAGGCAAAAGCACACGTGTTACTGGGGAGGACTCCAGCACACGCCATTACCGCGGCGTGAGCTCTTCTGCCTCCCTCAGCTTCCTCATCCGCAGGAGAGGGACCATCAGTGTCACCCTCAGCTGCCAAGAAATGTAAAAGGGTGGCACACGGGTGCAGAGAACATTCACCATCACACTTTCAAGGCCTGGAGTTCTTCTCACCCTGGGGTAAAGTTACGAGGTTACAAAGCAGAGGAGCGATTTTAAAGCCTTCCTGGACACACAGAAAGAAAAATCCTCTGTCGCCAGAGTTAAAAGCTCAGAGCAGAACATCGAGCCTTCTAGTCCATCAGCCACGAGCCTTGGGAAGGTTGCTGGGAGCTGCACCAGCGCTGCAGTGGGATGGAGATGGTGGGACGCACTGGTTCTGCTCGGGGCTGCACCGGGATGAGCTGCACAACTGCAAAGCAGAAAGGACTGAGCAGCAAAACAACTCCACTAACTGGGAGTACTTGAGCACCTGGATAACATTAGCAAACATAGTCTCAAACTTCATTTTAGGAGGATTTCACCCAAAAACGTGACTCTCCCCAGGCACCTAGAGTTGTTGCTGTGCATCAACAATTAACCAGACAGAAAAGCAGATGATAGAGACGACACTGGAAGAGATACCTGATCCATCATCTTTCAGTCACTGACTCGCATCCCGAGCTCAAATCTTAAAGCCCTTCTGCATCCGAGGGGCCTAAAAAAACTTCATTTTGCCCAGGTTCTCTCTCGTTTTGGCCAAAAAGAACAGAAGACTGAAGCCAACTGAGTATTTTAAACCCTTAAAGACTTTAAAAAAACCAGCTTATTTATGCTTCTAAATAATCCCTCCACAGAAGTCTATTAAGCAACAAAGTAATGATAGGTTTGGCTTAGTGAAGAACTGATTATTCAGTCTTTCCTCACCCATCTCCTGTCCTGCTCCCACACGCCTCTCCCCCATCTCATTAGAGAACTCCCAGTGTGTGGCTGGGGAGCAGAGCACACAGGAATCTCTAAAGCTGTTGAGATCTGCAGGGCAGGTGGAAAGTTAGTAAGGTTTTTGAAATCTTTTTGAGTGAAAATCATGACCCTTTTCTCATCAGATGTTTGTACAGATCCTGGAGATTACTTGTGAAGACTTACACCGATGGTTTGCCCCTCATTTCTTATCAGAGGAGATTATAATCTTTCGTGCACAGAGCTAAGGCAGCAGAGGTAGGAGTTCCCAGCATAACTATTATATGACAAATAGAACCTTATATTTTATTAAGTTAATACAGCCCTAGGGAGGCGTGTGAGACTATGCACATTTCTACAAACCGGTGGAAGAAGCATCCTCCCAAAATCCTAAATGAGATGTTCAAGGTCCTGCAGCCTTATCACATCAAGTGATGAAAAAAATAAAGATAGGGGGTATCGGTGAGGGTCCTGCCTGAGTCAGACTGTGCAGCCGGGTACTACAGCCCAGACTCCAGGGCTGTGGCTGGGCTGGGAAAGGAGCCAGCAAACACTGCCCAAGGAACATAGTTTTGATGCAGGAACAGACAATAGTCTAGAGAAAAGCCCTCCAGCCGCAGCAAAATGCGACGATAGGTGCCAGAGGCACAGGCAGGATATTCAGTGGGGCTCAGTGCTTGGCTGTGTCTCTCTGAAATCCCGTTTCAAGGGCAGGGTTAACCAGCACCGGGCGCTTCTGGGAACTCAGCTGGGCACACGCAGGGCAGGACATGCCCTGCACAGCCGCCAGCACCCCAGCTTCCCCAGGACCTGGAAGGATTTCCACTCGGTCTCTGCTGAGAGAGACGAAGAAAAGCTTATTTGCAACTAATTGTTGCTGCTCAGACACACCCGGGATGAAACAGGCTGTGGGAACAGCAACAATTCTGTTGGTGGTGCCCAGGAACATCCAGCCGATCCCACCACGGCTGGACACGCTCCAGCAGCCCAGAGGGCTCCACAGCACAAACCCCCTTCCTTGGGCCACAATGTTCTCCTTGGAGAATTTGTTCTGATGGGTTATTGGCATCCCCCACACCCGGCTGATGAGGGGAGGTTGCAGGAGGGTGAAGCAGAAGCTAAACGACCAGGTTTTCAGCAAGCCAGCATTAACCCTCTGCTGCTCCTTTTAGTGTCTTGCCTCCAAGAAGGAAATGAGGGTGGGTACTTGCAACTGGATGTTCAGCTGCAAGGTTAGTTCAAAGTCAGTTTTGCTTGGTGGAAACAAGTCCAGAGGAGGCCACAGAGATGCTGGGAGGGCTGTGAGACCCTCTGCTGGGAGGACAGGCTGAGAGAGTTGGGGGGGTTCAGCCTGGAGAAGAGAAGGCTCCGGGGAGAGCTTGGAGCCCCTTCCAGTCCTTCAAGGGGCTCCAGGAAAGCTGGGGAGGGACTCTTGATGAGGGAGGGGACCCATAGCAGGAGGGGAAAGGGTTTGACCCTGCAAGAGAGGAGATGGAGCTGAGATGTGGGGAAGAACTTGTTTGGTGTGAGGGTGGTGAGAGCCTGGCCCAGGTTG
>JAOXNO010000015.1:1960386-1974089 GCA_028565335.1 Limnodromus scolopaceus | reverse complement strand
ATAACCCTTTCTGTGTAAAAATTTTTCCTAATATCCAATCTGAACCTCCCCTGGTGCAACTTGAGGCCATTTCCTCTCGCCTGTGACTTGGGAGAAGAGACCGACCCCCAGCTTGATTGTAACCCCTCCCAGAAAATCCCTTACATTCCCTGGGTCTGGCTGTCTCTCAGCTCACTGCATTCATTTCTGGGAACGAGCTAAGTCTGGGATATCAGAGCAGCTCTGAAATAGTGCTGGCTTTACCTCTGCCTTCATGCCTTACACCAGTGGGGTGTCTCTCCAAGGAAACAAGAGGATTACTGCTTTTAATTTCTAGCTTTAAGCCAGGAGACGGTTGTATTAATTACACTTGCACCCCCTCAGCAGACATCACACTTGGACCTCTTCTTGCAGTGAGCCCCCATGAGATTGCTTATCCCAGACTGTCCCTCCCATGTGTCCCCCCCGCTGCTCCTGGACTGGCAAAACTGTTGCGTGCCAATTCCCACTTTATTTTCCAAGTGGCTGACTTCTGTAAGAGTAGGGGAGGCCAGAAATCTTGAGCCAGCTGCCAAAATCTTTACATGACTGAAGATCCAAGTGCCAGGAGACACCTCCTGTCACCCCTGAGTCAGGGAAGTGGAGATGGCTGGAAGGCCCCAGCTGTCCTCCCGAGGGTGGGACAGGGGTTTTGTCCCATAAACAGCTTGTGGCACTGCTGGGGAGTTGCATTTCACCCCCCTGGAGCCCGGCTCTGCCCCGTGGCACACACCTGGGACCTGCTCCAGGGGACGAAGAGCAGCGCTTCCTCCTGGGCAGGGCTGTCTGGGGGACAGGAACTCTGTTCTGCTGAATTTTTCAAATTCCCAGAACTGTTTTCACTCTGAATTTGATTGAAAACAAAGACTGTGGGGCATTTTTATGGAAACAGAACCATGCCAGGCTCCTAACTGCAGATGAAATATGAGGCAGACAGGAGGGGAGGAGAAAGCCTGGTCTCCCCTGCGGTCTGGTGGCCAGGGGCTGGTCTGGTCGGCTCCAGCCAGAGTCACGTCCCCACTGTGCTCGAACCAGCGGTCGATGCAGTGCAAAACTGCCCGGGATTCACAGAGCTCATCCTGGGGTTCCTCTGGGAAAGCAAAAGGTTTCTCTCACGCTTTATCAAACACGACACGACTTAAAACCCCTTTTCTGGCTGGGACAACAACAACATTGCACTGAAAATGCCCTACCCAGCTCTCCTACCAGAGATTTTCCTTTAGTCTTTCTCGGGTCCTTATCTCACTTCCCAAGTTCTTCCCAGCTCTGGCAGATATCCAGGTATGCAAGCACTTGGTCTAGGAGATCCCATGGTGCATGGAGAGGAGAGAAAGAAATAGTCGAGTCCCTCTCTGATAAATCATTACCATAAGCCACACAAGTTGCCTGCAAAACAAAACAAAACAAAACAAAAAGATTATTTTCTCCTCTCAACAATCCCTTTGTCTTCTAATTCCTTTCCCAGTTGGTGGAGTACCTAAAACTCAAACCAGACGGGCTGATTTTCTACCTGAGGGAAACCTGCTCCAACCCCAACATGCCAGGTGAGCGGATGTCTCCCAGTCCCATCCCTGGCCTCAGTTTACCACCCAGTGGGGCCACTTTGAGCAGCACCAACCCAAGTTTCCTTTACCCCATCCAACCTCTGCTCCTCTGGAAAACTGGGCAAGTCTCATGATATGTTGTCTGCTGAAAAAGGCCACTCTCCAGACCTGGCCTTGGGTGGCCTGAAGACAGGAGCAGATGGGGGATTCAGTGCTCCAAACGGATTAGGGGCTTCTGGTGCCAAACAGATGGCTTCTGAAAAATGGCTGGCTTTTTAGGCAGCAGGAAATAACGTGTCCTGCAAGTCTGGCTCCTGGTGGGTCCCTTGAGCTGAATGCTCAAAACCATGGGTCACTCTGTCCTGGCCCAAGTATCACAAATGTCACTTCAGAGCCTGCCCATGGGACCCCCGCTCTTCTGGGCAGGGAGCTCTGGGGTACAGCTCAGCCAGTCCCTGCTCTCGGACTGATGGAGACTGTGCTCCAGTGGGTCTGCACCTCCCCTGAGGGCTGGTCTGGGAATAACAACCTCATCCAGGCACGTTTCCACACCTTTTTTTGGCTAAGGCTGTGAAAACCAGCCTTTGGCGGGAGGGGGTCAGACCCAGGTGTCCACAGAGTCCTTCAAGGATGCTCTGATCCTGCCTGGGGCACAGGCAGACTCTAATTAACACCTTCTCTCTCCTGATCCACAGCGTCTGCAACACCGGTTCCACCAACACACCCCTCCGTGAGCGTAAGTCCTGGGGAGGGTCTGTTTTATTGGTACCATTTATTGGTTTAATGTTATTGCATTTCAAGCTTGCTGATCAAACCAAACTCCGTTCTTCTCTAAAAGGCAATAACTCGAATGAAATACATTAAGCCCAGCTGCAAAATTGTCCCCTTTCCAGCTTGGATGGGGACAAGGAATAGCTGGGCACAGCTACCATTAGAGCTGAAAATGGTTTCCATTCATACTGTGCTCCTTGCAACATGTGGTGGGACTGTCCTTGGGGAGCCCTCTCCCCCCTGCCCTCCTTGCCAGGCAGGAGCGAGGAAGATGTGGTCGGATTCTGGGAACGCTCAGCCTTGCTGCTGGCCCCGCTGGCCACCGGCCAGGGCTTTGTGCTCCCTCTGTGTCCCCGGCCTCAGGGTACGTCTGTGCTCAGTCATCACTCCGAGTGCCGAGCAGTGTTGAAACGAGCTGGTCTGGGCTACACCAGCAGCCCAGCCCACAGCCCAGTGGAGGCTAAATACAGACCTGAGCTTTGCCCATCTCGGAGGGCTGTCACTAATCCGCGGTGGGCTCCCGTGTCGCCGTGATTCGGCTGCAAGCAGCGCTGGTGTTCAAAGCTGTGCTGGAAAAATCATAGAATGGTTTGGATTGGGATGGACCTTTAAGATCATCTAGTTCCAACCCCCTGCCCTGGGCAGGGACATCTCCCACCACACCACATTGCTCCAAGCCCCCTCCAACCTGGACTTGAACCACTCCAGGGATGGGGCAACCACAGCTTCTCGGGGCAACCTGGGCCAGGCTCTCACTACCCTCGCACCAAACAAGTTCTTCCCCACATCTCAGCTCCATCTCCCCTCTTTCAGCGTCAAACCCTTCCCTCTCCTCCTAGGGCTCCCCTCCCTCATCAAGAGTCCTTCTCCATGTCTACTGTACTGCTTCGTCTCTGTCTCCCTTTGGGACAGTGGCTGCACACAGTGTCCCTGTGTGCTCCTGGGACCACTCTTGGGGCAGGTTGGTGTGCCGGCCACAAGCTGAGCAGCTCCTGGCTTCCCTTCACTCCCTGTCTCAAAATAAGCCAGAGAGACTCGGCTGGGATGACCCCCGCTGCTGCAGGAGACTTGTCGCTTTGGGATGGGGAAAGCAGAGCGGGCAGAGAGCAAAATGCAGCCCTGTGTGTGTGTCCTTCACTTGGGTAAACCCTCAGCCTCACCCTGCACAGCCCACGGGCTGGGTTACCAGGGGGCGATGCTGCATTCGGGATCCGTGGCAGTGAATCCCCCCTGGGGGCTGATCCCCGCTGTGCAGCTGCACCGGGGGTACCTGCCAGCCCTCACTGGAAGGGAAGATTCCATTCCAGTCTCTTGTGCCCACCTCAGGGCCTTTTACCCACCAGCTGGGGCTCCCAGGGCTGCAGAGGTTTGCTGTCCCTCTCCTCTCCCATTTCAAACAGAAGCAGTTTCCCCTGGTGCGTTATCCACTTTATCCCTGTTTCTTTTCCAGAGAAACCTTGGCCCTCTCAATGCAGACGGATACACACCCGAGCCTGTAGGTGAGCATCTTTGAAAGCCCTCTCCTCCTAACAGGAGGAGACAGGACCTGGGGATGCCACAGGAACCCTGGGGGTCACTTGTCACAGCTGCATCACTTTCTGGTCAAAGAGCTGTGCTACAAAGCTCCTTTCTTGCAAAGGCACCCAGGAGCATCCCACCCATCCTTTGAGAAAAGAATATTGCAAAACCCTTTGCCCACACCTGGCACCCAGTAAATCAAACCCCAAACTCCCCATCATACCCAGTTAATCAAGCCCTGTCCCATTCCCCATCTTCCATCCCACCCATTCAATCTCAGTGTATCCAGTTACGTTTCAGTGGGGTGAAGTCATGCACATGCCCAGGTCCCGTGGGGTCTGACGTGTGGAGTGGGAATGCTCAGACACCTCTCCCCATCCTGGCTCCTTCAGCCTGTAACTAGGAAAGGCCATGGGTTGTGAAAGGGAGGGAGATGTCCAGGAGGGAGGTTTGAGTGCTGCAGCTTGAAGGAGAATTGGCCAAGAGTCCAGAGGAGACCTTCCCAAGTGGTGAGGGAGAGAGGGATGGAGAAGGAAGTGTTTTTAATAGCTATAAAAATCTATATCTCTTGGGAAGGCGCAGGAAAGTCACGCCTGCTGCCCATGGACACCAGTGTCTACGAGAGCCCATACAGTGACCCCGAAGAACTGAAGGATAAGAAGCTTTTCCTGAAGAGGGACCACCTGATGATTGATGAAGTGGAACTTGGGGCAGGAAACTTTGGCTGCGTCAAGAAAGGAGTCTACAAAATGAGAAAGTGAGTGCCACCCCAAAGGATGCTGAAGAAGTGGGAGGAGGGTGCTCCAGGCTGAGCTCAGAGGTGTCCCCAGCTCTCCTGTGTCTAGCTAGATGGACCCTAAAGTGATAATGGGGTGGAGGTATAAGGGATACTCTGGAAGGTCACTGGTGACTTTCCACACACTTTCAATGACAACCCCATTTCCCTGAGAGTGTAGTCTGCACTGCACACTCCCGGGCCTGAGACTGCCACTTCTGATGGCATTTGCTGGGCTCAGAGGAGCAAGTCCATGTTTCTGAGGTCATCTTGGTCCATGTCAGGGCAAAGGAGCAAGACTGAGGAGATGTGCGATCCTTGGCTCTGGTGCTGGTTGTCTATCAAGTCCACAAAGATGGCCTTTGCCCACTTTGTGCCTGAGTTTCCCCCTTGAAAAATGGCAATGATGATGCAGATCTCAGTGTGTGAGGTGATGCGCCTTCACATCTACAGATGGCAAATACTGGCCTACACTTAGAAGGGTGAGGTGACCTTTTCTCTTTGGCCTTCTAGCAGGCCTGAGATATGAGGATTGTGCAGGGCTCCACCAAAACAGGCTTCTGAGATAGTTGTTTAGAGATCAAACAGTATCATGTGAGAAGTGGTTTGCATTCCTGGCTGTGACACATGAGTCCAGCTGCTGTTTAATTCATCCCATGATGTGTTCCTCTTGCACCCTGTACAGGAAGCAGATCGATGTGGCCATAAAGGTGCTGAAGAGCAACAACGAGAAAACAGTCAAGGATGAAATGATGAAGGAAGCCCAGATCATGCACCAGCTGGACAACCCCTACATCGTCCGCATGATTGGGGTCTGTGAGGCAGAGTCCCTGATGCTTGTGATGGAGATGGCTTCTGGAGGGCCACTCAACAAGTTCTTGGCTTCCAAGAAGTGAGTACTGAATAAAATGTGGCTGGTTGACTTTCTGCACTTCTCATCAAACACTCTGCTGCCAGGGGAGCCTGGCTTTGGAGGTGGACGGAAGCTGGTAACAGCAGAAAGAGATGTCTCTTCATGTGATGTACTAGGGACTGATGGTTCTGGAGCAGAGATGTCCATGTTTATTGTCCCTTGCAGCTAGAAATCTTGGAGGGGACCATGGTGTAACGGCAAGTCCTTTATTACTGTATTGTCCTTTCGTCTTCCCCAGAGATGAGATTACAGTCAGCAATATTGTGGAGCTGATGCACCAAGTATCCATGGGGATGAAGTACTTGGAGGAGAAAAACTTTGTCCACAGGGACCTGGCGGCTAGAAATGTCCTGCTGGTCAACCAGCACTATGCCAAGATCAGTGACTTTGGACTCTCCAAGGCTCTGGGCGCTGATGACAGCTACTACAAGGTAAGTGTGTAAGCACAGCGAAGGATCCAGATAGGAGGGTTCGTGCTGGCTATGTGGGGGGCTGAGACCCCCAAAGGTAGGGGGTCTGGACTCTTCCCAGGAGTCCCGATGATGCACCATCACATCACATTCTGGCTGGTCCCACTGCTGTGACATTAAAAGGGGCTTTGCAAAGCTCCCCGTGGCAAGGAGGAAATTCAGATGGATGCAGAGGGGGCTGCAGTGCAGTGGGATGACAGGAAAGAGGAGCCAGAGCAGAGAAGAGAAGGTGATGAAGAGCGGCCAGGGCTCACCTTCCCAGCAGTGAGCACCAGTGCATGACCACACCGAGCCCCAGGGCTGGGGTGTGGGACAGGGGTGGCACCGTGAGACAGTGTCCCACACCCAGGGATGGCTGAGCAGGGCCAGTGCCACAGCAGGGATTGGCCAAGGTTGTGGGACTCAGGGCTTGGGACCTTGAGCTCCTAGCCCAGGGCAAGGGGATTTTTTCAGCAGCGTGGGATTGGGTACGGCACAAACACTCAGCAACGCAGAATTCCAGTTCAGCTCGGAGCAGTCTGTGTCTCGGGGTGGAAATATTCCTCTTTGCTTTGCTACAGGCCAGGACAGCAGGAAAGTGGCCTTTGAAGTGGTATGCCCCGGAGTGCATCCTCTACCACAAGTTCTCCAGCAAGAGTGATGTATGGAGCTACGGTGTGACCATGTGGGAAGCCTTCAGCTATGGGCAGAAACCCTACAAGGTGAGGCAGAGCTGGGTCTATCACGGGTGGATGCCACAGTCTAGTCTCCCGCTCTGTAACAGGCTGACACACGCTGAAACTACAATCTCCATGTCCTCGAGTGGGTGTTCTTCCCACTGTCGGACAGAGGGGAAAGGAGACCAGCTCACGTCCACTTTACCAAAGGCACAAATTAGATTGTTTGGATCCTGCAGCTTTGTGTTCCTTTAAGGGAGAAGAAAGAGAAAACAGACCAAATTAATCTGGGTTTGAATCAAAGCGTTTCTTCTCTTTGATCCTTCCCCTCACTTGTAGAGCAGAAAAATGAGTAGCTGAGCCTCTGCTCTGCTCAGGCTTGAGCCGGGGGCTGCAGGATGGGCTGGTCACAACGCGAGACACCGATTCTGGGTGCTGGGGCTGAGAACTGTGACTGTACGGGGTGTGTGGTGCATGGATCCACAGCACGACCCCAGGCCCAGCTCTAATCTGTCTCTTCTAATCCTGTTGCCAGCTCCAAAAACATTAAAGCATTTTCCCACTCGATCCTAGAAAATGAAAGGCCCAGAGGTCATCAGCTTCATAGAGCAAGGGAAGCGCATGGACTGCCCCACGGACTGCCCGGCGGAGATGTACGCCCTCATGCAGCAGTGCTGGACCTACAAGTAAGGCTGTCGCTGGCTCAACTCCTTGCTGGGGGGCAGGTCCATCAGAACAGCACAAGCTGTCTGGATGGTGGCACAACAAGCACCACAAGCTGGTGGCAACACAAAGCAAATGGTGTCTCCTGCCTTGGTTTCATTCCCCCGTCCATGATGCACCTATTTCTTTATTATCGTGTCCTTCCATTTGCCTGTACCAGCCCCAGAAGTTGTCAGAGCCTCTGTGTCTTTGCCCCTCTCCAACCCAGAGAAGTACAGCCCTGGTACAAACAGGCTGTTGTTCATCCCCAGGTTCTTCTGTGCCTGGTGTCTTCTCATTCCATCAGCCCACTTCTGTCCTTTCTGTTGACTCTATTTGTTCCTTTCCGCCCTTGCAGATGGGAAGAACGTCCAGGATTTTCTTCTGTGGAAAACATAATCCGCTCCTACTACTACAGCATTGCTACCAAGACAGAAAATGGGACAGGGACAGCGGACAACTCAAAAGCAACTCTTCCCTGAGTTTCCCTCTCTGCTCCTGAACGCACACCCTTCCTGCACAGGACCTGGAAAGACTGTGAATTTTTGCTTTAATCTCTTAAACACCGGTTTTGTTTCTCAAATAGTTCCAGAACTATTATCCTGGGAGACGATGCTCTCACAGCAGAAAAGGGTGCTCAGCTGTTTCTCCAAACAGCTGGCCGTGATTTCCATCTCCAGCCTCACCCAGCACAGGACAGTACTGTCAGTATCATAGTTCCTTCTTACCCACTTCCAAAACTATCCCAGGACCTCAGAGGTTAATGTCTCCAGACTCGCTAAGGATGAACTGTGTTGGCTCCAGCAGACCCTGATTTTTTCAGATCCCCTAAAAACCAATTCTTTCACAGGAAACCATCAAGTACACATTTCTGGTGAGGTTTGAATGGGGTGTGACACAGGACAGGGAGTGACCAAATCCCCTTCCCCTTGGCTTAGGGCAAGAAGCAGCTGCTGTGCTGCCCGGTCCCAACAGAGACGGGGAGGAGCAGTGCCACCACTTTGTCCTCCAGTGCCACCGCTTCATCTTCCAGGCACCGTGCCTGGGGCAGTGCTCACACCCTGGGCACAACCACCTGCCTATTCAGCACAGAGTGTGGGGTACAGCCCCCCACATTGCCACAGCCCTCCAAGCTGGTTATGGCTCCCCAAACAACCAACCTCCCAGGACCCATTGCTCACCTCCTGGATCCCATCCGGCCCCTCTGTGCTACTGATATGAGCATTTTGCTTTTCAAGCCTGAAAACTGGTCACCCTGTAAATAAACTATTCTATATTTTTTAACATACTTACGGCTCAGACTATTGAACTGCCATAAATATTTGCAACTGCTTCAAGCTGACAAGATAATAATTTTAATTTCCCTCCACTAGGCTGGGTTATCCTTCCTTGATGCTCTCCATAACCCTGCAGAGTCACCAACCTGGTCACCTTTGGGCTGGCTTCACTGCAGAGCTGGAGCTTTCTGGCAGCTAAAGGCATATAGAGCTGCTCAGCTGAGCCCACTAGGGAAACCCATTTATTCAGGCTTGTACTGGTCCACCCCTGCCCCCGGATGCAGTGGATCGCTGGGGGGCCTGTGGTCTGCACTGGTGCAGAGAAGCAGAGTGGCTGTGAAGGCTGGGGAAGTGGGGGGAGCAGAAGATCAGAGCCCTGAGATACAGTGAATAGAAAAGCTTATCTCTCACCATCATCTGGTACCCCGAAAGCACTGAGAGCCACACAGTAGCTCACACGGAGTGCCTTGTCCGGGAGGTAAAATAAACAGCTACAGCCCAGACCAGGGCTTATCTACAAACTAAATGGGAGGTGGATTTGATCTGCAGATAACAGTTCCTGGGGAGCATTCAGGTATAAGGCCTGAATTACCCCAAATTACCCTTACAGCCTGTTTAAGTACTCACAGAACCTGGGTCTGATGAAAAAGAAGTGTTCTCCTCTCCTTCTTTACACTGCAGACTCCGGAGATACCAACTATTTATGTGCCAAATCATTTTCTCTCCCAATCCCCTTAGCTTGTCCCGTATGCTTGAGCACTACGGACATACTATCCCTGCCCGTAGAGGGGAAAACAGAGGTATCGGAGGAGAAAGTGGCTTGTTCCTTTTTGTTCAGTGAGTTAGTGGCAGAGACAGGAAAAAAAAATATCTCCTGTGTCATGTTTTCCTCCCAGAGAAAGCAGATATTTTTGCTGGAAAAGAGAAGGTTCAATGTGCTTTCTGCTTGAAAACCGCTGCCAAAACATTTTGTTTAGACTTTTCTTTCAAAACAAATCCATTTTCTGGTTTGAAATGATTTGTCATGTTAAATTTTCATCTAACTGGTTGCTGGGATTTTTTCAAACAAGGAAGGAAAGTACCAGAGAAGTCATAACCCCAGCGGAGCTTCTGGCTTAGCTGGAGACAATTCGAAGGGAGTGTGTGTGTACACACCCCGACAGACAGAATGGAAATCCCTTGAGATCATGCCACAAGAGTAGGGGGCAGGGGTTTCTCCTCTGCAAAGCTGTTTGGGCTATGGATATTGTTCTGGCTCTTCCAAGAGCATCGCAAAAATTGGGAGTTGCTGGGGGGAAGGCGGGGGGGAGGGGGGAGAGGGAGTGAGACGACCGGGACCTGAAGTCACAGAACTCTGTGATTCATGCATTTTTGGCATGTGCACATTCTGACCGTCACCCCCGAGGGGAATTTCCTTCGACTTCAGGTGCTGCCTCCCTCCTGGGCATCTCCAGTCTGCCACCACAGAAGGGACGCAGCCCCCTCAGTAAGACACAGCTCCGGGTCCCACAGTGCAATGGCCCTGCAGAACGGGACAGCCTCTCTTCTTACCTGTCCCCACCGTGGATATATTCAGCTCTGTCTTCTTCCTTGCTCGCTGCTGGCAGGCCCGAATATTGAAACGCTTTGCTGGACCTTTCAGTCCTTTCGCTGACTGGTCCCAGAAGCACTGGATGTTCAAGCAGGAGCTGTGTCACTGTTGAGATAAAGGCACAGGCTGTAGTGAGCACAGACTCAGAGCTCAGTGCTCTATGGCTGCTTCTGCTATAACATAAAATTCCTCAAATCCTCTCTTTTCTTCCTGACCTCTCCTTCTCCCCACTCACCCCATTTCCCTCTGTTTTACCTGAATCTTTAAGGCTCTTCTGATTCTTGCACTCTCCATCTTGCAAGGGAAAAGGTGAACTTCATCTTCTAACTAAGCGGCTGCAGTGATAACGTGAGACGTGATAAAGTATCAGTAATTGTGTCTGATCAACACTATGTAACACTCCATCACATCACCAATGCAGATCTATCTCATTCCAACCTATCTTATCATCAATAAGCCTATCTTTTCACCAGGACATGCCTATTTATCAGTTGCACTGCGATATCACCAGCACATACTGACCCCTCTATCTCTTTCAGCTATCTAGGCACTTTTATTTTGTTCAGCAGCACAGCAGCTACGTGACTAACACAGCTCTGTGCTCACTGACCTTTGTATCATACCCCAAAGTCATTTACTGAACTAATGCAAAAGTGTATTTTCAAAGCCAGCACAGGATATTTTCCCCTTTCTCCCCAAGAAACGCTGCCTGAGGTTCCTCAGGGCATGGCTCAGCGCTGCCAGGGGGGCTCCTGCTGTGCTGCTGGGTTGTCCTCTCTCCCATGAGCCAGGTTGGCAGTGAAGCTGCTCAGTTTTGGCTGTTTTCTATGTCTGTAGAGCAAAGAAGGCAAAACTAGAAGCATTGTAGGCAGAGAGAGGGGACCAGCCCAAGGGAAGAGCAGTGGATGCTCCACGGCAGCTATGTCCATGCAGCCCTTCCTGAGATGGACTCAGACCTGCTCCCTGTCTGGGGAAAGGGCATTTTCAAGATCTCTGTCCCACCGGATAGCTCCAGCTTTTGGCAACTTGGAGACACTGCAAGGGCAGGGCATAGACCTACTCATCCTTGTTATGAAATGTCTGGCAACTGTGAAGTCACACAATGCTTTGGTCCTGCCCTGGTAAAAGACACCTCAAAATCACAAATTTCTTCATAAAAGTCAGGTGAATCTACACTGTCCCCTTCTCTCCCTCCATGGCAGGAGATCAGCTTGTTTCTAATTACAACAGAGGGAAGTGAGACAAGGGAAGGATATGACTTGTCAGTGGTTGCACAGAGGCCTGGAAGAAAAGCCCCATCCACCTTTGCCTGTTTTCATACTTTCATCTCCAGATGATGTTTTCTTTGTATGTTCAAAGGCCTTCATGGTTCAGAGAAGCTGGACAAGCCAAATGATGGCCCAGCACAATGAGTGCCACTCCATGCATGGATACACTCAGCAGTGGCCCAGAATCAGCCAAGTCTTCTTGTAGAGACTTTTACCATCAACCCATTGCAGATGAAGAAAAAAGAATGTGCAAGGAGCTGGAAGGTACAAAACCAGATGCTCTTCACTGACAAGAGGAGTGGAAGTGATGGGGCTGGTTTAAGTATTAACAAGTATCCAAGTCCTGAGTAAAAGGAAATGTCTTTTCACAGCAGGAGGAAATCACTTATTTTGCTACCAAGAAATCTGGTAGAGCAGGTGAGACTCGGATGGAGCCAACAGGCCATTTCTTCTTTTGTCTGTAGTCATTTAATGTTGCCTTGGTTTCACCTGTCAGATAGAAATCTCTGCACTGGCAGAGGAAACTGTAAACATGCCTTCACCAGTGGGTTTTTTTGATAAGCAACAAAAATCTTGGAAAATAAGAAAGGCGCTCGTACCGCTTGAGAGGTTGTTGGGGAGCAGTAGGAATGCAGCATCACTCATCTCTTGTGACTTCAACTGATCCCATCTGAGGACAGGACCGTGCCTGTGGTGTGGGAACAATGACCAGGACCTGGGGACAGTGACCAGGACCCTGCCTGCCCGACCAGCCGGAGCCATGGCACAGAGTCCGGCCCTGCAAGAGAACAAGGAGGTGCAGGGATTCATCAGACACCCACCATGTCACGAAGACAGGCTATTTTTGTCCCTAACTGCCAACAAATAGCACAAGCGGTGACAGGTGACTTCAGCAGCTAATTCCCTGTTTTTGTGGCCTAAGTGATCATCTTTGGTCGATGTAAGATGTTGCTCTGTTTCATTTGCACAGGAAAATCAGGGTACGATGGTTGGTGTTCCTCCTGCCCCTTCAAGCCTTCTGCTCTGGTGAGGTGGCAGTTTCAGAGCCTTGTTCATAAAGCCGGCGGGACTTGGGGGTACCCAGCAATTTGGCTCTTGATCTGAGGTCCCCTTATGTCCCATCTGCCCTGTCTCCTCAACTCCCGGGCCCTCCTTCTCTGTGATCTCCAGCCCGTGCTTCCCCTTGTAGCTCTGGGACAGGGTGAAGCAGCCTCTTACAAAGCAAAGAAATCACGGTCATGATTAACCACGTGTTGAAAGGATAAATATCCAACTCCTTCAGTAAATATATTTTATTATTAAATTAATCTATTAAGTAACCAACCAGTTTGTTGTTGCTGTTGCTGGAAAGGGATTGCTTTTCTTCTTTTGTAGCCTGGCTGGGGCATTAGGCTGTCTGCTACGTTGTCTGGGCTGCAAAATTAAAAACAAGTCCAGAGAGAAACTAAAAAAACTAAAATGGCATTTGATCAGAAATGTTAAAAGAGGGTAAAATATAGGGTCATCTGGACAGTCTCTGTAGGTACGTTCAGCACATCCCCGCTGTGCAGAGGCCAGGGAGGGCAGCAGCCCCCCAAGGGCTCAGCCTCAGAGAGCCCGGCTGAGGCGGAAGGAACTTGTCTTCTGACCTTCATGGGCTGGAAGGCTCTTCATATGTGCCTCCTGTTGCAGATCAAAGCCTGAGCACATCGTCTGCAAGTTCCCACCCTCCAGCAGAGTCCTTCTGCACCTCGCTCCCCGAGGGACCTCAGCTTGCATGGGGCTGTGCAGCGATTGCTTCTCCAGAACGAAACCACCCGCTGCGTGCCCGGCAGCTGCACTCCTGCTATTACTCACGGCATTCTTCCAATAAACTAATCAATGGGGTTGTTTTGTGTCCTCCCAAACACTCCCGTCAGAGCTTGGCTGTGCTCCTCCCAAAGCATCCTAAAGACTTCCCAGCATTGGGTGAGGTTCAAATATTTCTCCCCCTGAGGATGAGAAACATCAACCTCCCTGTGGAGATCTGAACTTCCGCCAACAACAGAATCACAGAATGATGTGGGGTTGGAAGGGACCTCTGGAGATCATCTCCTCCAACCCCCTGCCAGAGCAGGTCCACCCAGAGCAGGTTGAACAGGAATGTGTTCAGGTGGGGTTTGAATGTCTCCAGAGAAGGAGACTCCACCACCTCTCTGGGCAGCCTCTTCCAGGGCTCTGC
>JAOXNO010000015.1:1931290-1949370 GCA_028565335.1 Limnodromus scolopaceus | reverse complement strand
CATCAGTAAGTGACACAATAACAGCTCCACCTCCCCCTCAGGAAGGAAGCCTGTCCCCTGAAGCTGTCCCTGCTCTGCCATGCTTCCATCCCTGTGCCTGCGGGGCCTCCCACCAGGCCCCACCACCCTGGCGCCGCCTCCACTGCCGCCTTTCTGCTGTGCAAACTCCTTCTTACGTGAGGGAAGAAGAGTGCCGGAAATACTGCAACATGCTCTAAAAATGGTATATTAAAGCTTTTCACATATCTTAAGGGCTCAGCCGCCTCAGTGAGGCGGCCCCTTTTCCCCAGGGCGGGCTGACAGAGCCGGCAGCAGCTGGGCGCAGCCCACCTGGCGAAAAGCAGGAGGCCCCCGGCGCAGCTGATTTTTATCAGATTTAAAGGCAAATGCAGCTGGGTCACCATGTTCAGCTCCCAAGGAGCCCCATGGTGCGGTGAGTGTGGCTGCGTCAGGACATCAAACACGTCTCCCCTGAGGGAAGGTGCCGGACTGAGGCCTCCATGGGGCTGAGGCCTCGGTGGAGCTGAGGCCTCTATGAAGCCACGACACCCCAGGAGCCCAGGAGGGCTGAGGCAGCAGGGTGAGCAGCACCTAAAGCAGGGAGAGCCCCTTCTCCAGGGTTCCTTGTCACCACAGGCCAGGTGGGCAAACGTCGGAGGTGGGCTGGGGTGGAGGAAGGGGTGAAATGGTGGGAGAGTGTGGCTCCTGGGTGACAGGGCCTGGCACAGAGGAGGTGTTATGATTTGAGGAACCTGCAACATTTTTTTTTGTGGTTTAGACAACTATTCTCTCCCCCAATGACCCCTCCCCACCTGGGAAGGGGAATTAGGAAAAAAGGAAACTCAGAGGTTGAAATATAAACAGATTTATAGATAGATATAGATATATATCTATCTAGATAGATATTTATCTAGATATAGATAAATAGATAAGATTAGATAATTGACACTAATAACACTAAAGAGCTAGTAGTGATCCATTATACAAGGATTATACTCGGCCTGTTCTGTCATAGGAAGCTGGTCCCTCCCCACAGGGGACAGCAAATGTGGGATGCTGTGAGCACTGTGGCTTTGGGAGGAAGGGAAGGGCTCAGGGCTCCAGCACCGGGGCAAGGAGTTTTCAGGATGGCAGCTATCGAGGAAGAGAGAGAGAGACAACTTCTCAGCAAACTTCCTAATTTATATTGAATGTGATGTTCATGGTATGAAATAACTCTGTTGGCAGCCTGGGTCAAGTGCCTGGGTCTTGCTCCTCCTTGTCCCTGTACCTGGCAAGGCTCAAAAACACTGAGACCTTGAAACCTGCATAGCACAGCTGGTTCTAAAGTGAATATTTTCACAAATTCAGACAGCAGATTCTTCTAAAAATGCAGTTTTCCCTAGCAATAGGAGAGACCTTACCAGAAAGTAAAATTACTGAAAGAGAAATGAATCCTATGTCATTCAAACCAGGACAGGAGGGCTCTGGCAGGCGGGGGTGCCTTGAGGCAGAAGGGACGAAGCCCTGAATCTCCCTATTTGTGCCACACTGACTTGCCCTGCCTCCATTTAAAGCAAGATTCATCTGGCTGTGTCTATCGAGTCCTCCTCCTCCTGTTCAATGTGTCACACGGTGCCCCATGGGGCTCCCTATTGCCATCTCGGGCCACTGTGCCCTCCTCCCTCTTCTCTGCTGGGCACGGTGCTTCTCACCCAGCTCTGAGTGACTCAACACCTACAACAGCTTTTTAAACACCAGCCTCTGCAGGGAGGCCACCCCCCTCGCTGCCACTGCCGGGGCTGACGCGCTTTTTCGGTGTAAATGCTAACGGGAAGCTCGAAAGCAGCTGTGTCGCTGGTGGGAGCCACCTGACGCCCGGTGATGCCGCCTGCTCTGCCACTGCATGTCACCGCCTCTTGCGTCATTACTACATGACTCTAGCTTTCCTGGGACCTGGTTATGCAAAAAAGCCAAAAAAAAAAAAAAAGGCAAAAAAAGCATCCTCACTGACCCACTGACATGTTTCTCAGTGCAGGGCTGTGGCAAGCGAGTGTGTGGTGAGGCAGCGCTCAGCAGAAGAGGAGCTCATTGTCCCCCTCTCGCCTGGCCTGGGTGGCTCTTGGGTGAGGAGCCGACGTCGGATGACTCCGGATGCCGAAAGGTGAGTCCTGGCCAAGTGCGTGCCAGGGAGGTCACAGCTTTGGGGCTTTTCCGGGTGGTGTGGGGCAAAGAAGGCAGAGATACCCTACCAGAAAGCCATTGCCGCGCTTGTTCCTAGATACCTGCTAGCTTTCCTGAAAAGTGAATGACTTTTGGCATGAAAATTGTTGGCTTTTTAAATTTTTCCTCTTTTTTCCTTTATTTTTTCATTTTTTTCTTTATCTTTTTTATTATTAAATCTCTTTCTTTTTTACTCTTTTAAAATCTTTTTATTTTTCCATCTTTTTTTACCCTTTTTCATAATTTTTACCTTCTTCCATCTTTTTCATCTTTTTTCTTTTTCCTTTTTATATATTTTCTTTTTTCCTCGTCATCTTTTCTCTTCTTTTTTCTCGTCTCTTGCCTCTTTCCCTTTTTCCTTTTTTCTTTTTCCTCCTTCCTTCCTTCCTTCCTTTCTCTCTCTTTCCCCTATATGTTATCTCTATGCTTCCACCCATCTGTCCTTGAATTTGTCTCTTTCTCTAAACTTCCAACATTCAGAATTCCTCCCTGCCGTACCTGCCAACACACCGACACCTGTGTGCACACACACATGGATGCACACACACTCACCATCCTGCAATGCCTGATATCTTCCTCCCTGATTTCTCTTCCCGTCCTGAGGGGGGGTGATGGAGGTGGTTATATTTGTATATTTTGTTGTTGTGCTTCTACTGTGTTTGCCTAGTTGTCCAAGTTGTACATTTTTGTTGCCTTTTCTTCCCTATGTGCTTATTTTGGTTCAATCTCCTCTTCACATCAGAAACACCAGCGTTCATGCACTTGGACGTACCTGGCTGAGGGACTAAGGAAGAATTTATTTCCTGCATTGGGCAGATTTTTGATATTTCTAGAGCATCACCTGGTGTCTATGGCAGCCAGCACAGCAGGAGAGCTTGATAATAACATAGTGAATGTAAGGTGACGGGTCTGCAGCCCGAAGGAGCTGCACCATCTCCTTGGAAGAGCTGCAGTAGAAAGGTGGCTTCCTTGGAGAGGACCTTCTGCTGGCCGTTCCCACCCTGGCAGAAGGACCCACCTCTCAGTGAATGGAGCCCTTCGCGTGTCTCTGCACAAAGCTCCGCTTGCGGAGATTACGAGGCCAGGAAAAGCAGTTGGCCTTAGTGGCACCAGTGGTTAGTATGGAGTGGATCGTTTGTCACGGAGGTCCCTCCCTCTATGGTATCGGCATTTGCTCAATTTTGTTTTAACCACTGCAAACTGCTGTGAATTTCCTACACTAGTGAGCTTGCACTGAAAGCACAAACCATTTTGTTCCAGCTGGTCTGTAAATGTTTGAAAATTGGAAATTGTTAAAATATTATTAACACCCTGCAGGACTGTTTCTTTCTATCATTGCTCAGCTTGTAATGTGGTTTCTTCAGTTCACAAAGCTTCTGGGGACAAGCCTTTTCCTCTCTTGCTTTGAAAAACCTTTTGCATCTTATTTCAAAAGCGGGGAGGGGTTGTTGTAATTTCCCCCTCTCCCTCTCAGACTTCCCCTTCTGTAGCAAGTTTGAGAGAAACAGAAAGAAAACGATTCTGAAGGCACGCAGGATTTATATAAAGGCAGGAGATATGTACTTAATACACCCGGAGGAAGGTTTAAAATCATGGTGTGTTATTTCTGAAGCTTGTGGTGAAATAGTTCTCGTTTTGAATTTTAAAGCTGACAACTGCCATGAAATTTTGACGTGAAGAGAAGGTCCATTTAATTCCCCTTTTTCTGCCCAAGGTTCACTGTCCTTATTTTGCTTCAGCAAAATAGTGAATTTTGCACTGAAGAAAATAAGACATTAAATATTTTAATTATATTAATTGAGGAGAGTGATAAACATCACAGTCATGAACTTAGAGGAGTCACGAAGATCCACGTCAGAGTCAGTTTTTTGGTGTCAGAAGCACTTTAAAGTGGCACAGGAATCTGCAGCCAGGGCTGAACACTACTGCACAGTCTGTAAGCACAAAACCAAAGGCTGTGCCTCGAAACCACTTTTGATACTGGCTTTCAGTGAACTCCTCCATGTGGGCAAAAATATCCCCAGAGTTTCTCATTAATGTTGTTATCATTAGTTAAAATGTAGGAGAATTGGGAACATGCTGTCGATAGGCCTTGAGAGTTACTCCTGAAAAGCGGTCCTGCTGCCTTGGATTAATTGACTCTCCCGGGCATGCTGTGCATCCCTCACCACTCACAAATCATGGTATATTCAACTATTTTAGGTTGCTGAGGGAGCGACGGCCTTTTCTTTGCTCTTTGTCTAATGTTAAACCCAATATTCTTTGTGTACTTCGTAACCATCACAACTACTATGCAGTAGAGGAAACTCTAGAGAGAAAAGCTGGTACGCAAAAGAAAATGAAACTGCCATCCTGAATTCTGTGGAATTAACCAAATTTCCCCTTCTACATAGGTGTCAAGATTGTAGATATAAAATGCAAGTTAATGAAACTTGCATTTTGTGTACATTAGTTGAAAAAGCTACTGAGGCTCATATGACAGAGATGAGTATCTGTCTGGATGTTGCAAATCTGCCAAACCTCAATCTGCTGTGCATAATCACTTGGTTATTTAAATAAGCAATATAAAATGCTGTTCCAGCTACAGAACGATGTTATTGTCGGCAGACAGGTAGCAACAGTAAACTAATATCAAACACATGCTAAAAAAATCATTCCGAAGAATCTTAATGAAATTATCTGAAAAGTTATGTCATTGTATAAATAAATGAAGACTGTGGGAGGAACTTTCACATTCACTGACTTTCAGTCCCAATGGCATGTGCTTACATAGCTGAGAAATGAAAAGATGAGGTTTTTTCCTTAAAAGTCAAATTTGCAAAATCTCCTTACATTTAAGCATTTAGCAGGGCACTTGGATGAGGTTCACAAAAGGATTTAAAAACACCAGCTCTGACTTTTTCTAATTTTCTTTAATAGTTTGTGCTGTTTGCTGGCCATTCCTCTTCCCAGCCGCCCAGCCCTTGTACCTGATGCTCCAGCTCAGCTTCGTTCCCATTTCCCTCTGGGATTTCTTGCATCATAAGACAGTTCACATTTTCAACTCATCAGACTTAAAGGGCTCATTAATTTTCAGTGCACACACCTCTAAATAGTTTTAGAAAATAGGTTGTAGATACCTCAAATCGGCACCGCTATAATGCCGCATCCCCTTTACATTCTTCGTACATTTTTCTCCTGAATTTCACAGGTTATTTTTGGGAATGGGAGTGAGATTGTTTCATTTGCTTTTACAGGTTGTACTTTTTGTCATTATACATTTTAGGCAGCAGATTGGTCGACCAGAAGAAATCAGTTCATAGGGATTACTCTTTACTTAAGCAAATTTAAATCAACATAAAGCGCATACATATGTTTGACAGAATGTATTAAGAAATACAAATACAGAAGAGGAAATCAGCCCTTGGGTATTTTTAGACCTCACAGATTACAACTGAGTGATTTTTTTTTTATTTATTTTTTTGCAAGAGACTACATTCAAACACCAACCCTGAAACTGTTTTTCTAAGAGTTTCGCCGGCAAATTATTTTGACTGAAAAAACACAGAAGCTGTTTCTAGGTGCTTCTAAACATCTTCTTCAAATTTAGTAAGGAAAATGTCCTTTCAAAAAGGCATTTTCATGCTGAAATTGATTAATTTCTTATTGCAGCTGTTTGATTCAGCCCCAGCAGGAGCTCTTGGAGAGCATTCCAACATGAGCTGCGCTTTGCACCTGCAGAGGGAACTCAGGTATATAAATAAATAGAGGGAGTAGAGTCACGCAGACAGTATAATGAGATCAAAACTGCAACTTCAAAGAGAGAAACACAATTTTGTATTTTTTTTTACATTCCCAGCAAAACTGTTTCTTCTGCTCCATATAGCTAATACCTATAAAGCCGAGTTTGGATGTGGGCAGCAGATTTGCTTCACCGATCGAAAGATAATGATGATGTCCAAGGGCGGGTTTTGCGCCCCACATGCAAGATCTAGTCTATTGTGAGTACATGGGTCTGAGCAGTATAAAAGGTGGAATTCCAGTTCGCTTCATTCTTTCTAGTGGGGTGGGGGAGAATGAAGCTTTGAGTGATGGACGCTGTCTTGTTGTGTCAGTGTAGCTGAAACATTCAATAGCCACTCTCCAAAATTACTTTATATATAAGGTGTGGACATTTCAAACAAGATGATTGTTTTTAAATCCCTTCTAGGTCTAATTGTGAAAATAAATAGTAGCCAGCATTGCTTTTGATTTAAAGAGAGTGTGACAGTAAAAAACTATTCTGTTGATTAAAAAAAACCTCCAAGAAGGATATTTCTCAGGTCCTCCCAGACGAAGAAGTGAGCACTGAGAGCTCACCTGAAGGTTGGAACCTCCTGTTTCTACGTGCAGCAAGTGCTCTTGCTGCATCATACAGAATACAACACTTCAAATTTTTGAAATATCTTGGTATGATAAATTTTTACCACTCTAAATTCGAACTTTGCTGTGCTGTGGCTTATGACAGGCTGAATTTCTAGGGGATGTTCAAAGATTTGTTGGGAGAAGGAAAGCGCTGTTCAGAAGTGTACTGCACGCTCATTATCCCATATCTGGCATCTCTGCTTATCGGAAATAATTATTGCAATAATTAACTGTAGGATGACTTCTGTGCCAGTATCAGTGGAATAATCTGCAGACATGAGGCATTATTTCAGAAAAGACTAATGGCTGTGGACTCTGACATTTCTGATTGCCAAAGCTAACAGGCTTCATTAAAAAAGACCGCTCTTTAAATTCGGGCGTCCTTTTAGATGTCTCAGAACTGCAGTCCTTTTATTAAAGAGGCTCTAAACCATGAACTATTTTAAGAAATAGTTCAGAGTTTCAAAGATGTCTTCTTTGCAGCATATTTTTAAAAGCTAAATTCTAGTGATGTTGATTGTTAAAATGTTAAGAACTTTTGGGTTTGGTTTGGTTGGTTTGTGGGGTTGTTTTGTTGTTGTTGTTGTTAAGGGAAGCTTTCTGTTTGTCTTGTTTTTGAGAAGGCTCAATGTTACATTTTTAATCCCCTACATCCACAAAAGCTAAACACATTTTTCTTTAATTGAAAGCCGAGACTCTGCCTAATGAGGTAACTTCAGCTGGCAGAGGCTTTCAGGAAAACAGCAGATTTTAGGAAAGTCTTATTAAGCTTTGGGATTTTTTGCCTGAGAGACCTCAAAACATCTGCCCACCTGCAAGGAACGACCCAAGGACCCGGCCTCATCCTTGTGATTCCTTCCCTGACTTTTTCCCCGAAACACAAAAACCTGGAGCACAATCCAGTTTTTGCTGTTCAGCCTTTCTCACTCCTTGTAATTTGTCTCACAGTTTCCCCTGGCTGCAGTGTTGTTCTCTGCTTCCTGGCTGGGTTCTTGTGTCATGTTGGGTTGACAAGACGTGTGATCTCACTGCACTACCATTTCAATGTGGCCGCGGCAACTGGGGGAGTCAAGTGTCCCCTGAGTTTCAGTCTCTGGGGAGTCGAGGACTGGTCCTGTGCTCCTGGGGTTCTCTCAGACCTAAGAGCAGGTGAAAATGCTTCGGTGAGTAATCTGACGCGTGTCTGGCTGAAATCTGTGCCAAGGTCATAGCTCCCTCCCATTTCAAACCTGTGGAATTGGTCAGATAAGATGCAATTAGTGGCAGAAATTCAGCTAAGGTGCAGGTAACAGCAGAATTTGGCTTTGTGTTTGGAGAAGGGAAGGTATCTTCATTTTCTTGTGGAGTCAAGCAGTTTAGGCAGAAATTCCCACTGCTTCCATCTAGTGCAAGTGTAATGTGAATATTAGTATTGCAAGGAATAATCCCAGGGATGGAAGAGATAATTCATTGTCTTTTGCTGGTTTCTGTAAAAACTATAATACTCCGGCTGCTGAATTCTGCTGCTTTGGCAGAAATCTGGAATGAGTTAGTGGAGGCACTCCAGGTTTGACTCTAGTGTAGTTTCAGACAAAACCCAAGTCCTAATTTAGACCCTTATCTTCTTTTCTGATGATTTAAAAAGGAAACTGCAGCAATCAGTTTGAATCTGGAAAAAATATTTCTAGGACTGGACCACGTGAATTTATGTAAGTGTTTCACTTTAGTTTCTGAGAAGTAAGTATTTTGAATCTGATAAAGCACTGATAAGCACCCTGTTGCTTTGGGCACAAACTCAATGGTTTGGGACTGAAATTAGGAGTTTCATCTTTAGTCCAAGTGGGTTGTCACTAGTTCTGTGTACTATAGAAACTCAGGCAGAAGTGGCCGATGCATGATTCTGCCTTGCAAAATCTTCAAAAGTTTCCTTTATTTCCTGTGATAGCGGAGCGAAAGGGAAACCTCTGACAGAAAAATCTTGATATTAACAATTAATGAATGAGAGACATGATCACACTCTGCAGCAGGTGCACTTTGCACAGGCGTATGAGTGGAGGAGGCCTGGCAGCCTTCAAGACAAGCCAGTAGCGATGACTTATTTCCTTTAAAAAGAAAAAGGAAAGCTTTTAGAGAGCATTGGATCCTTTGACAGGACTTCTGCGAAAGCACGCAAGGATGGGAGTCTTCCTGCCAGAAATTAATGAGAAAGGCACCAGGCACAGAATTTTGTGGTCCTTGATCTGCTCCACTCCTCATCTGCTAAATATTTCTGTACATCTTAGTGAGAATTTCAATTCACGCTATTTCTGTTTCTGTTATCAGTTTATTATATATTCTATTCTATTCTATTCTATTCTATTCTATTCTATTCTATTCTATTATCAGTTTCTCATTCTGAAACAGGAGGGTAAGCAATGAGATGGGTTTTATTTAGGCTCTACAAAAACTTCTCTAAACAGGATGCTATGATCCGTCCTACATTCTGAAAGTGCTTGTGCTGGAGCCAAGAGCGGGAAAAGACTGGGAGAAAGAGTGGGAGAGCTTGCCTTTGGTTTGTCTAATTAAAGGAAAATAATTTCTGTGGGCTGGAATCCGGATGGTTAGCAAAACCCCATGGGGCTCTACTGTGTATGTGTCACCGTCAGTGACAAACTGAGGGCCTCATTCAGTTTTCTAAATAAGGAATAATTTGCAACTGCTGGTGTAAGTGACCGCACAACGAGCAGGAGGATGGGGAATGAAGCAGATCCCGGAAGGTTTACTGGCTGAATAAAATATCGTTGAGCGTTTTGAAACAGATATGTGAAAAGATTAAGAAAGGAATCTGGAATATCGATCTAGGAGAAAGCTGTCTTCCTGCTGACTGATCTTTCTTGGGGAATGGATTTTGAAAATGGAGGGAGGGCGGGCCCTGTTTTTGTCAGGATTTGTTCTGCTTTTCCTTTTAAAGTATTGCTACCAAGTTTGTGACACTGGTATCTTTGCAACTTCTGCAGAGCAGAGGATTTTGTCATTTGCAAATGATTCCACTCCATTTTTAAAATAGGGATTTTGTGTGCCCTCAAGACCTAGTAACCACTGGTGATTGCATCTAGGGAACATTAGAACGTGTTCAGTTTTTTCCTGCTGGTTCTTGTCTTCTAATTCCCAAGACAGAAAGCCACTGGCTTGCTAACATCAGTGGCAATCCTGCTTAAGCCAGCGTTTCTGGCTTTGTCTCAGAAAAACCTGTTAGCCTCTGCTTAGTTTCGAACACATGCTTTGGTGTCATTGATTTCATGGCCTGCAGTGACATTCTTGTGCTACGGAGAGGAAGAGACTTACCTTTGGGTCTAGCCCGCCTCTCACCTCTTCCTCATGATGAGGCATCACCGTAACATCTAGGGTAACCTTCAGATAATGATGAGATTTATCTTTGTGATTTGATCTTCACTTTTAAAAAAAAAAAAACCTATTGTGACAGCAGTTTTTGTCAGATTCAGTATGAACCAGATGGAATTTTCCATCCCTCTGGGTAGGCAGAGGTGGAGAGCGGATGCAGGGCTGCACATAACGCAGCACGTACGAGCATCCATCCGCTGCTTCAACCGGAGCCAGATGTGTGAGTTCCTGGGCTAGTTCTCTTCTCCATCAGTCATGTGAGTGAAGATCTAGTGGCTGGAGGACTCCTGAGTTACACCAAGGTAAATACTAGATACAGCCACACCTTGCTGGTTCCTGTTAGCACAGCAGACCAAAAGCTGCCTCTTAAAATATCCACGTGCAAGACTTAACAGCTTCATACCTGCCACCTACGCTGTTGCGTAGCATAATGGTTTTATGTGTTATTTGCTGCTTTTCTATAAATGATGTGATACAGACCTGATACGGTATGGTCTGGTCCTGCAAATTTGTGCACTGTGTTTGTGCTTAATCTTGCTCTCAGAAAGCCAGCTTCAGTGGTAAATATATTATGGTCATGGTAACGCTGCCAAATTGAACTTGTTGGCATTAGTGGGGGAATTCCAGTCTGTCTTGGCACCGCTGCGTCTAAATGAAATAGCTCCGATACCTCTGTGCTCCCCTGCCTTGTGCAGTGAAGAAATGGCAAGGGGAAAAAGAATAATTCAGTTCTTCATACTTTATATATTCCTGGAGCAGGGTCCTCCAAGGAGGTGCTGAAACTGAAGGAACAAGACAACTAAAAGTGTTTGTAAAATACTCAGTAGTATTCAGAGTTTTTCAGACATAGGCAGGTTTCCACGCAAAGTTTTAGTTGTTTAAAAAAAAAAATCAGCAAAAGTGATGTGAAAATACTAAGATCTTAATAGTTTTGCATTTTCAGCTGAAACACTTGAGTTTCCAATTCCAGTATTTCAGAATTCAACTAAATTATCCCTGTCGAACATAATCTGCTGAAAAGTTAATGCTTTTGGCCCAGACTATGAAATAAAGCAGGGGAGGGAAGAGAATTTCTTTAAAGTTCCCAGGGGAAAAAAAACCCACATTTATGAAGTATATTACATTGAGCCATGGTGTGACAGGGTGAGCTTTCTTGGTCATAGAGGCAAGCCAGACTGAGCAGACACCGTGAAGTCTTTGTTATTCAGCAGCAGCACACACTGAGGCATTTGCAGACCAAGAAATGCAAAACTCCTTCACTTGCGAAGAATCATTAGTAACTTCGGGGTTTTAAGGGTTTGGCAGCACATTTCCAGTTTTACGGTCAGCTGTAGACCCACAGTGAAATTTAGAGGTCAGTTTGCTCCAAATAAACACCTGAGCTGGTTTTGAGGCTGGTTACCATGAGCAATGCAGCCTCAGTGGTGTGGGCTTTGACCACGGGGACTGAGGAATCAAGGAAGGCTTCTGCAGCTCACAAGCTGTGACACCCAGCAGTTCTGCTGCAGGTGGTTTGGTAATTTTGGGGAGGTTCACATGGTTTGAACTCTCGTACCTCAAGACCAAAAGACAAAACTAATTCTACCAAGCCCCTAACAAATAACCTGTTGTGATTAAGCTGCAGAGACAGTGATTTAATATCTTTGAGCCTAGAATTTTAGTACAATGGAAAGTTCAGTGTATCCTCCAGACCTTGAACGTGCAGAGAAAAACTTGATTTTTTAAAATCTTGATTTTCAGGAGTTCAACATCTGTGGTTGTGGCCAGGTTTCAAAAGTGATCCACTGCAGAGAATCCTTGTGGGTTCTTGGAATCTGATCTTCAAACAAGTGCCCAAATGAGCACAGAGCTTCAGGGGAAGACAGACTTTAGAAAACCTGGCCCAATGGCGAAAACGCTTGATTTTGAAAATGTGTCTGTAAAGGCACTGCAATACATTGACAGACTTGCGTCAACATTTGGTGCTCTGAGTCAACAATCCTTTGTGTGTTTTCAAAATAGATGTACAGAGAAATTGTGACTTTGGCTTACTGTAGCTGTTTCTGACTCAGTTTTGCTTTGAATTTGAGTTTAAAGCTTCACCAGTAATAGCGATTCTTCCATCAGTAGCAGCCGCAGAAGCAGTTGTCCTGGAGTTCAGGCAAAGAGGTCCTTAGGGGCTGCTCTGGTTTCTCCTGCTTTAATCAATACACCGTGCTATTTCCCATTGAGATACCAAAAATGAGTAATACCTGTTCCTCAATAGCACCTGTTAATCACTGCTTCAGCATCGATGTGAAATACTCAGGAATATGAGTGAGTAGAATGATGTCCTTTTATCTTAAATAGGCCAGTAAGTTTAAAGAGTGTTGTAAGATACTACCAAACCACAGATATATATTTTTTTTCTTATTACTAAGGTGAAAAAGCAGCAGCAAGGATCGAAACTTAATTGCTTTGGTGCTTGCAAGTGCAGTGTTCCTGGTAGAAGTTTTCAGAGGTTTCTGTTGTAAATCATGCCATGCTCACTGGGGCCTGTTTATTATCTCATTTTATCAGCATAAATTCTGAATAACTCCTGTGGGTTAGATACTGATGTACTAGAGTGGCTTGAGATTAACAGCTGGGTTCTGATTTAGTTTAGGATGATATAATTTAAGAGTGAAAAAACAGGCAGTTATCAAGCTCCTTTATATTAGCTTAAAGCAAGGGTGGATTGGCTCAAACTTTGTGCTGATCTAAACTCCTTAAATCCTAGATTCTGTTCCCAGTGTAATTAAGGCAGGTGAACTCCAGTGATGTTTCCATGGATTGGCTCTTATGTGTGTGGGTGCTGAATCAAGTGCAATAAGGAAGCTGGGAATCCAAGTCTGATCCAAAAATTGCTTGTAGAGTAGTTAATCTCATAATGGAATTATGTGTTTTATGAAAAATAATTGGAAGATTTCTTCCCTTTGTTTGTTTAAAGTTACACTGAAAGTCAAGTATACAGTATGTGATGAAATCTGCATGTCATATGGTGTAGTTTTAGGCAGTCCTGCAAGGAGGAGGGAGTTGGACTCGATGGTCCTTTTGGGTCTCTTCCAACTTGAGAGATTCTGTGATTCTGTGTCATGGGAATACTGCAGCAAATCAACTATTTTTCATTTCAGAACTAAAAAAAAAGAAGTCTCTAACACAGGGAAGGTATGCCAAGTCACTTTATGCATTTTATATTACATTGATTTTTCCAATTTAATTAAAATATATGTAGATTTATGCTTGGGCTTTCATTCTTGTGGTTTTAGTTAAGAATACTTCTCTCAGCTGTGTTTTCAAATGAGACTTCACACTCAAAAACATTATTGGTGACTGTAGATATGAATTTGTGATATAAATAGAGGGGAATAAACAGACACGCAAAGAGATAAGAAAAAGATTGCAACTTATAGAAAGGACATTCATACTGAGAGGCAGTAAATTTTATATTCATACATTAAAAATTAGTAAATTGAGAAGAATAATGTATAGATATTCACCATGTTAAAATGACTGAATTTTGTATGTAATCCGCTTCATCCTCTCTTCTAAACCAAAGAGAGGTAAGACCCATAACTATGGTTCAGTTCTACAGCATCTATAACCCACTTGCTGGAAATTTATTTAATGCTAAAATTCACACAGTATTTTAGGACATAAGAATGGTCAGACTAAGTCTGCTTAGAGACCCACCAAGCCTGAGCCTTGGTCTAATATTTTTTTGTGAATCCCTTTTTTATTTTTGATGACTACATTATCCCGAGGCAACAAATTCCAAATTGTAATTTTATGTTGTATGAAGATGTGTTTCCTTTTGTTTCTTTGAAATCCACTGTATGAAAATTCCAGCGTGTCTTCTTTATTCTTGAGAAATAATGAGTTAGCATTTTCCATAAGCTGTTCTGACTCTTGGGCTGTTTGGGTTGCCCTTTGCAGGATCTATTCTAATTTTGCTACATCCTTGGAAAAAACAATAATCTAAGGGTTGAGGGCTTGATTTATGATCACAGAAAAGTGAGATGCACCAGCTGTTTTATGAGGCATTGTGTTTTGATTAAAGAAAAGTGTTTATCGTCCCGTAGATCTGCAGTGAATCAGTTCCTGTTAGATACAAGTTTTTCCTGGAGGGCTTTGTACAACCTGCTGGAAAGTACAATTCATCAGAGTCTGATCTGCTTCTCAGGGTGGAGATAAAAGAAAGAAGGGGAGATAGGTCTGAACCAACTCTCTGAATCCTGAGCCCTAACGTGGTCTTCTGTTAGGGGAAGGAAAGCAGTTTTACCAGAATTGAGGATCTTTCGTCCAGGTAGATAGAATGCGTTTACAAAAACCTCAATACAACATGTTCTCATTTTCACAGAGGTCTAAATGGTTTGGTGTCAGCATTACAGAATCACAAAAGTACAGAATCACCTAGGTTGGAAGGGACCTTTTAAGATCATCTAGTCTAATCAATGAAAAAAACCAACCAACCAAAAAAAAAACCAACAAAAAAAAAGAAAAACTGGGACATTTAATTAAACTGCGACATTACACATATAGCCCTTCCCAGTTGATCAGATGCATTGTAGAAGTGGTAAGGATAGTTTTTATTGCATATCTTCATGTATTTAACAGTCTTTACATAAAAATGTGGCTGGCTTTCTGCCTGCTCAGAAAGGTAGGACGCTGGAAAAGTTCAAAGGTTGCTATCTCTAGAGAAGAAGGGCTTTGGAAAGATGCTCTGACTGAACAGAACTGGCAGCTTTAGTGAAAATCAGAGGTGAAAAGTAAAGGAACGTCATAATTTTACATCAGTTTTGGTGCTTTCTCGTCTGTTCAGGATGTAAATAATACAGGAGACAGCTGATGTTTTGGCAAAACATTAGTAATTTTCATGTACATTTACAGCCACAGAAACAACAGATGCCAATGCACCTTAGGAAATATAGGTTGCATAATGCACTTAACCAATACGGCTCTACTGATGTTACTAATGTTAATGTTTCCACTCGTCCTTGTGGGTAGGAGCTGTGTGTCACCTTGTGCGCTTGATTGCAAGAGTCTGCACTCGTGAAGAGTCCCAAGGCAAATAACTTGTGGGTATATGTGCGACTTTGTGGGCTGCAGATATAAATAACAGGTAGAGCTTAGACTCTGTGGCCTAAAACTTGATGCTTTCACATATTGGCCCAGCTGAATCTTCATTCCTTGCCCTTAAAAGGCCAGATCCTGCCTCCGGTAAGAACTTTCGCTGCTTCCCACTTCGCACCCAACCTCCCTCCAAATCTTCCCCCCCTCCAAAAAAACTCTGCCCTCCCTCTGGTTTGACTCCTGCCTCTTCTCCTGAACTCAGCCCTCGCTTCTCACTATTTCCCTTCTTGGAGTCTGAAGGAAATTCCCACCTTGGCACAATGGATTAGAGTGTGAGGGATCAAATAAACGTGGGAAAGGTTAAACAAACCTGCTGAAATGAGTTCACTGGAAAAAAGAGTTCAGGTTCTTTCTTACTTCTTTGTTTCTGTCTCATGAATGCTTACCTTGGGTCCTTTTTATTTCCCATCCTTCTTGGCTCTGTTGGACAGTGAATGGTGGTTACAGTAATCTTGAAACTTCTTATAGGGTCTCCTTATGACAAGCACCAGGAGCAAGAGAAGGACAGGGAGAGAGCAAACTGCTTTGCCCAGTGCGGGTGATGAGTTTACACAGTGAAAAAGCCACCTGTTGATCTTTGACTCATTCATCAAAGAAGTCACGTCAAATACTAACCTGAAAAATTCCTGGTAAGTGATTAAGCCCTGAAACAATAGCATATTTCTGCCTCTTGACGCTGTCAGAAACCACGGGTACACTCACTGAAATTCTCCCTTTGATGCTTTGAGATCAGAAGTAATTTTGATCGAAAGCCGGAGGAATTACCCCAGACATACTCATGCTAAAGGACATTCTTTGTTTTGGTCTTTAGTTACTGTCAGAACCTTTGCATACTCTTTGAGGTCTCAAAGACTTATGGCTAAATTAAAGTAAATGCATTTCAAATGGATTTAATTACAAAATCACATTGATTTGGACAGAAAATTCTTTCATAGAACTTGTCCCAGATTAAACAAGAATAAAACTCTGGTCACACTGAGGACACTTGGATGGCAAATAGATGTGGATTTGTCAGTTTTGCATTGTGCAGAGATCCCAATTGATGATAACCTGCCAATAGTGAAGGTCTCTATTTCTGTAAAAATAAATAGCTGATATTTTATCTGCAAGCAGCAGAATATTTAAGCAAATAGCTCCTACAGAAGATTGGTGTTTCTAGGCTCAGTGCTCACATTGCTGCTGTACAATGTGTAACTGTGTGTATGACGGAACTCCTTTAAATACCTTCACACATTATTTGATTCTCAAAATCCTCTAGTGATCTTTTATGCCTCATTTGTTGGATGCTAGCTTGAGACACCTTGAAAAGGGATCTGATTTTTTGAAAGAGCTATGCAAGAAAACCAGGAGAGTACTTTACTTCTAAAACTTTGTCCTCTTTATGATTGATGAGTTGGATTCTTAAGAAATCACCAGTCACTCTTGGAAAACTAGACCATTCAAATGTGGTGTTTTACATGAAACTTGGAAAGTGAAGAACACTGGAAATTCTCAAAACCTCTAGATACAAATTGCAACTGGACAATGTTTAGGAGTTGGGTTTTTTTCCACAGATGTATGAGCTCTTTTGATTAGTGTTGATGTGAACGCTCATGAAGAGCAACTGAAACGTGGTCCTTCATCATGTCCTTCATTTAACTGATGCTCTTCTGTGTTCAGAGGCACATACAGTCCCTGCCCAAAGTGATATCCTGAATGATTTTGAATTATGTTTTCCCCTTTTGCTTGGAGATGGCTATGAGTCACCAAGAAAAGAGTAATTCATGTCACTCATGCAATAAATTGATTTAGCAAGAATGTTGGCTATTAGTCATGCTGATTATTAGCTGTGTTGATTTTCAGAAAGGCCACATGCCAGATTTTCACAAGCTCACAGCATCTGACTGCACCAGTGCGTACGGCCCAAGCTTTCTAAAGGAGTTTGACTTCTCACTTCATGTGTAGTTCTGAATATTTCCATTTAATTTGATTCCTAAATAACTGTTTGATATCCAAAAATGCTCAAATGGAATGTTTCTGGCTAGAAACTGAATAATGCTTGGCTTTTGTATGTCATGTTGAGTTTATTGCCTCTGAGTTTGAGCAATTTTCAGCCTGAAATATTTTTTTCTTGGGGAGGGGACGATGCGGGGACGGGCACATGTTTCCAGCTGAAAATGTCAGCCAGCCCTCCTCCCCACAACGCTCTGCCCAGCCCTGCCAGGAACCTTGGTGATGTCCCCATGACTCAGAAAAGCACTTTGCAGTTACATAAAGAGGTACTATTATTATTCTAACTGCGTGGTGACCCGTGAGCACATTGCTGTGCTGGTAAAGTGCACTGCACCCACCAGGCAACGTGGAGGGCACCTTGACCGTGACTTGTGCATTGGTCTTTGTGGGTCCCAACAGCCACATAGGCATGAGGCTAAAATGAAGGGCCTCGCGCAAGGGCTGTGGACTTGTGACACGGCAAATACCGAAGCTTCAGTGCATTAGTTGCTAATCAAAGTGAAAGAATTATGCCCTTCTTTACCATTTTAGGGTAATCCTGTAGAGGTGGTGGCTCATCGGGCTCAGTGCTGCCTGGTCCCTCTGGGGCCATCCCTTAGATGGGACGTAGCTCCTGAACAGTCTGGCAGTGAAGTATTTCTGACCAGGATCCTTTCTCTGCTCCTTCCCTATCCATCCTGTAGAGCTGCCGTCACAAGCTGTCTCCTCTTGGCTCTACAAAGTAGTTTCTCAAAACTGAAGTTAGGCTCACAAGATATGATTCCTCTCAGCAGACCTAAGGTGCCTGCAAGTTCTAAATCATAATTAGTCACTGTGGGCTTTCTTACAGTCAATCAACAGCGGCCCAGGGAGCTCAGTTGTTTAAATATAAGTGACTACTTCAGGGTAAGATAGCTGTCATGCTAAGCTCCCTCACTAGGGCTCTGTGAAGTACAGAGGATGTCTAAGGCCACCACTTGCAGGTGCCTACTTCTAGACACTCACACTTGACCAGTACAGTCCCTATCAGACTG
>JAOXNO010000015.1:1889923-1912519 GCA_028565335.1 Limnodromus scolopaceus | reverse complement strand
CTGGACACGTTCCTGTGGGACCTGCTCTGGGTGGACCTGCTTTGGCAGGGGGTTGGAGGAGATGATCTCCAGAGGTCCCTTCCAATCCCTGCCAGTCTGTGATTTCACTATGCGGGCAGAGGCAGGAGAGGGGAGCTGATCTCTACCTTCCTGCTCTCCAACACCCCAACCTGCATTGGGGTGAATGAGGGAGAGATGCTTCTGCTCCAGCATTTTGCTGAGCAGAAACAGGAGGAAGGGGATTTGGTGGGCTATAAACACTGCAGATGTGCCAGCTGTTGTGTGGGGAGCAGCAGTACCCGCTCGGAGGGCTGTGCACACCGCAAAGTTATCCAAAGTCAGAATTAGAGTCCTGACCCTCTGCTTAGCCTTTCTTCACAGAAAAAGGGACAGGCTGAAACGCAAGTGTTTGACATTTCAGCTGGCACCAGGGATGCAGAATAACACCTCTGGGTTCTGGCTCGTCCCCCCGCGTTTCCCCTTTCAGCTCACAGGAAGCAAATTTGCAGCTTTTTGCTCTGCAGGACACGGGACCGTGGTTTGCAGCTGCACCAGGCGTGTGGTGCCAGCAGCGCAGCCCCACGGGAGCCACCCCGTCCTCGAGTGCATCCCTGGGGAGCAGCAGCAGTTGTCCAAGGCCAGGGGTGCCGCCGCCAGCTTACAAGAGCTGTTTGTTCCTCCCAGGCAGCCCAGCATCTGCGGCCTGGGTTTCTAGTGAGATAAGAACTTGTTTTCTCCGGAAAGTTTCAGGGGAAATGAAGTGGCTAGTTTGAGTCAATTTGAGAGCCAAACACTCTTTGCTTGTCAGAGAGCTGTGGGAAAGTGTCCTGCAATGTGCCTCCTGCATCCCCGCAACTTCCTCCCTGCATCCCCGCAGCATCCTCCCTGCATCCCTGCAGCATCCTCCCTGCTTCCCTGCAGAAACCCTGCAGCATCCTCCCTGCATCCCTGCAGCATCCTCCCTGCATCCCTGCAGAAACCCTGCAGCATCCCCCCTGCATCCCTGCAGCATCCTCCCTGCATTCTTGCAGCATCCATGCAGCCTGCATCCCTGCAGGAACCCTGCAGCATCCCCTCTGCATCCTCACAGCATCTCCACACCATTTTTCCTGCATCCCTGCAGCATTTTTGCATCATCCTCCCTGCATCCTTGCAGCATCCTCCCAGCATCATGCCTGTGGCATCCCTCCTGCATCCCTCCCACATTCCTGCACCATCCCCACAGCATCCCCTCTGCGTCATTGTAGAGTCCCTCTAACATCCCTCCTGCGTCCCTGCAGCGCCCCACATCCCTCCCACATCCCACATCCCTCCCACATCCCACATCCCTCCCACATCCCACATCTCTCCCACATCCCTTACACCAAACCCTGCGTCAGCTTCAAAAGGTCAGGGGGAATTTCTCAAAAGTTTGTGAAATGTGGTGTGATTCTTTTGGCGATTGTCTGAGGGAGGGTTTGGTGCTGAGCTGGACACTGTTTGTGGTGTTTCCCGTGGCTCTTGCTCCTCTCTGCGGTGAGCAAATCGCTCGTGTGCAGGTGTTGGTGTTCCTGGGGCCGGAGTGGGGAGTGGGCACCTCTGCTGCATTAAAAGTAAATTAAATCTGCCGTGTTGCTGTTCAAGATCAGTGATTAAACCTGCTGCAGTGCCCTTAACTCTGCCCACTGGAGCGCATTAAACCAGGGCTCTTCACAGGCCATAGAGATCTTGGGGCTGAACAGAGAAGAACGAGGACTGGGAGAAGAAGACACATGTGGGGGCAGGCCCCCCATGCCCTGAAGGAGATGGGGAACTAGTGTTTATGGCCAGCTTTTTGTGTCTGGGGGTGACTGCAAGGGCTGGTCGCTTGATGGACTCTGTGGAGTTGTCTGTGGGGAGAAAAGTACCTTTGTTGGGCACATGGGCTGCAGCCTCAGAGGAATGTTTTTTTCTGCAAACCATGGCATGAATTTTTGGTGCTGGCTGAGCCATGGCACAGCTCTGCTGGAGGTGAGTCTGGGCTGCTGTGGGACCCTCACATCCGTTCCTGCGTTTTGGCGAGCTCCTGGGGTGGGTGGCAATGTCACTGTGACCATGTTGCATTGGCCCCAGTAGGGGACACCATGATCTGTGCTGTCAGCTTGTCCCTGTGGGGATATATGAGGGGTTGTGGGGACAGGGGGAGTGACCATGTGCATCTGGAGCCACAAGGGTGGCAGGGAGGTGGCAGAGCATGACAGGGGACTGGGTAACTTAGGGCAGGGCTTGAGCATCATCTCTGAGCCTTTGTCCCTGACTGGTGGTGGTTTCGGCCACTTCCCAATTGATGCTGCTGCAAATCAAAAATGCTGAAAATAATTTCAGTGTCAGGGTAAAGCAAGGCTCCCTTCCCATGAAAGGACCTGTCTTCTCCTGACCTTGGGGGCCACGCCATGGGACAGCCCACTAGGTTTTGATCATTTTGGCTGTGGGTGTCTGTTGTCTGGAGAGCCCCCCCTTTACAGCTCCTTGTGCCCATATCGACCACTGCTGCTCCTGTTCTCAGCTCCAGTTCCTCACTTCAGGAGGAGCTGGAGGTGTTAGAGGAGCCGGCCCTTACAAACCCCAGACCTGGTGTTGCTCCAAACCTGGGTTCTTCTAACCCAGTGTGCAAGGAGCTGGTACACACACAGAGGTGAGATATTTATCACTTCTGTGCAGAGATGGGTGCTAGCTGGTTCACCCACAAAGCACACAAGTTGGCACACGTAAGCATTTATATGTTTTCAAGCAAAAGCAACAGTTACCAGCACTTTCTGACTACATTTAGCCACCCTTGTTCCCATCGGTCCTTACTGTATCTCGCCTCTACTTAGAGTCACAGCATCCTCTCTTTTCACCACCATCCTCTCTGAGGAGGGGACTTTTGCTCTCGGGGGCTGTCCCTACCTGAGGGCAGGTTTTTCACTATGTTAATTAGGATTGTTCACTCATACTTCAAGTGGCTCCTTCAGCCTTGTCAGCAGTTCTGTTCCCCTTGAACTTGGTGTTCCCTTATTTTGGCTAATTTATGGTGTTGTCCTGTTCTTCCTCTGGGGCCACATCCTGCTGACTATTTACAGGGGCTAATTGTACCCTTTACTTCTACTGTTTCTCCAACACTGGTGACATTGAGCAGTACAAACATTGGGGCATGAGTCCTGCCCCTAGATGTTCCTGGTCTGGGATTTGGGGAGCCCCCATCTCATGGTCCCCGAGAACTGGGCAGCAGCACGCTTCCCCTCCAGGGAACACCCAGCCTGTGGGGCTCCCCTCCCCACCTCGAGTGGGTTTGGGTAGAATCATTGACAAAGGGAATTGTGACATCAGCAGGGTGTGAGGTGGTGACAGTGGGTGTCCTGGGGTCTCACCAGGTCACTCTGCCTGGTCTCTGGTCTGCTCCAGAGACCTGCCTGGCTGTGGGGGTCCTGAGCAAATATCCCACCCCACCTTTTACAAACAGGACTGAACTGCTCAGTCTTTGTCCTGTGAAGCCCCCAGTGCTTTTCTCCCAGCGAAACGGTGCCTTCTCCAAAACACTGGAGGGCGGGGGGAGTTGTGGCTGCTGCTGAATAGGGCGTAGAAATGTCCCTGGGACCAGGGGCTGCGTTTGCAGCGTGTCGCGTTGGGCTGTTTGCTCAGTCTCGCATGAAAACATGGATTTGGTGACGCTGCCCCAGCGCTGGAGTCATGGTCCTGGACTGCGGCAAAGCTCTTCGGACCCAGTAAGATCCACTGGGAAGTGGTGGTCAAAGGGAGCGGGGAGACACCTCTGGGCCCTGTGACGGGATTTTCTGTCTCTGTGTCCCGAGCGAGTTTGGAAACGCTGCAATGCTCGATGGCATCATCTGCTTTTTGGCAAGAGTTAGGTGGAAAAATGAATGGTGCAGCTCTGGCTCGTGTGTCCTGAGGGGGGGTGTGTGTGTTGTGGGCTGCTTTTGGGCCACTTTTATTATTGTTTCTTGTAACGCTGTTTGGCCAGAAGCCTGTGCCCCAGGGGATCCTTCATCCCCATACAGCATGCCTGGAGCTGCTCCTCTGTGGCTGTGGTTATGCACACCCAAGGGAAACAGCTCCTTGGTTCCTGCAGGGCTTTGTCACTCGTCAAATACAGATTAATGCTCCTTGGAGGTGATGGCAGGAGGTGACAGCGTGCCATGGGCCAGCTGGCACAGCACAGCCTTGGCCCTGGGGCTTTACCTGCGCTGGAGATGGGCATCACTGGGCTGCTGTGATTAAGCGTGGGGAGGTTTCCCTTGGGGCAGTTTGGATAAGGTGTGGGTGACACCAGGCGTGGGGATGGGACGTTGTGGTCTGGGATCCGGCTTATGTTGGCAGCAGGGAGGCCAGGCTGGCTGCAGGAGCTGATGAAACATTACATTTGCCTCAATGATCATTGTTCCACTGATGCATTGGGCAAAATGCAAACTGAAGCATAAAAATGTAATTTCTGATTTTTTTCTCCTGCTGCCCCTAAATCTGGCGCTTTTTACTGGAGAGGAGCGGCTGTGCTTGTGCAGAGTAGGGTAGATGGTTCCGATGGGTCGATCCGATGATCCCGAGGGTCTTTACCAACCTGGGGGGTTCTATGATTCTATGAAAGATCAGCCAGCTCTTTCCTCTGCACAAGCACAGCTGCTCCTCTCCAGTAAAAAGCCCAGCAGTGGCTCGGGGGGAACGTGTATTTGCTTCTTGGGGTACGGTGGTGGGGAAACAGAATCCAGCAACTGCAGGGCTGACAAAAGAAAGGTTTTGCTCCTGATAAAGCAACCATTTCACAAATTAAATTCCTGGTTGGGGGCAGTGCTGCCTGCGTGATGGCTGCCCCTGGCCAAGATCCCCACCGGAGGCAGGAGAAAGGCTGATGAGGCACAATTAGTGATGAAGTAATGAGGGGGGATGAGAAAGAATGTGCCCTTGCCTGTGGGGAGCTGTAAATCCCGGCAGCGAAGCTGGGACCGGGTGCTGTCACTGTTTGTGTGTGTGGTGGGTGGTCTGGGTCCTGCTCTGCAGAAGGCAGCTCAGGGTGTTCAGTTTCTCCATTGATGGTGGAACAGGATGGAGCTTGGCCCTTGGGAAATGGTGCTGGGTTGATGCTGAGGAGGTTAAAGAGGTCAGAATGTGTGTCCACCACCTGTTGGATGGTGTCCTTCCCGCACAAAGAGCTTTTTGGTGGCTGTTTCCAAAGCAGATGGGACATTTTTCCATCTAAGAGCCACATTGGATAGGAATTGCTGGGGAGAATGGTGAGAAGCAGCTGAATCTCTTATTGCCGCAATTCAGGCTTGTTTCCAGTATTTGGCACAAAATGTCTAAAGAGCTGAGAAGGAGACTGATAAACTCTCTCTTGCTGAGCAGCAATTACCGAGGCAGTGCGGGCAGGTCTGCCCAGCCCCGTGCTGGGAAAAGAGGTGCCCAGGTGCTGCCAGATGCCAGTTTGCACACTGGTAGCAGAGGGGACCAGTGAAGAGCACGAAGGCAAGTACAAGGACAGGAATGGTGAGGAACAGCCCCGATGTGTCTACACGGGAAATTCCGTCTGAACAGGAGGAAAAACCTTACAGTGAGGGTAATGGAGCTCTGGAAGAGGCTGCCCAGAGAGGGTGTGGAGTCTCCTTCTCTGGAGACATTCAAAACCCGCCTGGACATGACCCTGTGTGACCTGCTCTGGCAGGGGGTTGGGGGACATTATCTCCAGAGGTCCCTTCCAGCCCCGACCGTTCTGATTCTGTGCTTGTGGTGCAGGAAGCAGCCACAGAGGGTGGTGCTGCAGGCACTGGTGGAATTGGGTCCAGGGCAGGTCCCTGAGGTCAAGCAGAGCCTCTTCACCCACTTTCTCTGCCCTTCCCCAGCCCCAATCCCAGCCTGGGGCCAGGTCACTGTGCCAGAGGCAGGGCCACCTGCGTCACTGCCGAGCTGGCCCGGCCCCAGCGGCTTTGTCAAGGGCCCCTGTTTGGAAACGGCGGCTCCAAGGCAAACGTGGGCGGGTGTCCAACCATAACATGAATTACATTGCGACATGATGTAGGGGATGCTGAGAACCGCTGTGGTATGTGAGGGCTCCTTCCTCTTGGAAAGCAGCCCCGCGGGGAGGCTCATGGGCATCAGCCCTGTGGAGTGCTCGACCTTGGCTCTTTCTCCCTGAAGGCGGCTGCTGATGGTTTCTCAGCCCCTTTTCCCCTCTCAGTTGTCTTGGTGTCCCTTCCTTGGGGTGTTTCAGCTTTAGTTTTGGCTCTTTAGTTTTGGGAGACCAGCTGGCGGGGCTGGGGATTGACTCCCCTGCCCGTGGTGGCAAAGGTGTGTGGGGTCGGGTGTTCCTGTCACATCCCGGGCTGGCAGTGAGCGCTGGTGGCCGTGCCAGGGAGAGGGGGATGCTCGGCACAGGTGGCTGTAGAAAGTCATGTTGGCAACAGCCCCTCAGAAATGGGGTCTCTTGGTGTTGCCAGGGGCGTTGTCTGTGCTTTTTTGGAGCCCCCACAGGCGGGTCGGGCAGAGCCGGTGCTGCATCTGAGCTGGAGCTTTTCCAAATCATTTCCACGAGTGCCTTTCTGTTGAGCAGACACAAAGTTGTCCCCACCGCCCCCAGGTTTGTCCTGAGGCTTGGGATGCTGCCTGGAGCTCCCCAGGGGAAACCGCTGTATTTTCCGCTCTCCTTTTTGTCCCCAGGGCTGGAGAGGACAATGGTGCCAGCGCAGGGGCTGCTCTGTGCTCTGCAGTGTTCTGTTCCCAGCAGACCCATGGGGAGAGCCTGGGGAGGAGGAGGTTTTGTGGCTCATGGTGCTCAGAGGCAGCTCAAGAAAATCCAAACCCCTTAAGAAAGGGCTCCATGAAATAGCACCTTCCTCTCCCGGCGTGTTCTGGCTGCCACATCCCCGCTCCCTGCGCTGTAGCATCACTGGTGTTCTGGAGAGTGGGAAACGGGGCTCTGGTGAAGGGGAGCAAGGGCACTGGGGCACCAGGGTGAAGGTGACAGGGACACAGCAGGGACAGTCGGCTGAGGACCCAGCACTGGGTGTCCCAGTGGCCGGACCCACCACCCCTGTGCTGTCATGTGGCTTTTCCCGAGCACATCTGTCAAAGCCTGATCTGGGAATCCCTCTCTGCTCCCAGCTCTCCTCTTGTACAGTTTCTGGGCACGCTGGGTGGCATCAAACCTGCAAAAGTCTTCTGCAAGCAGCCCTGAAAGCTTTTAATCTGATGTCACTGACATAATATTGAAAACCTTTGTCTGATGGAGCAAACAGGTTTCTAATCCACTGCGTAGGAAGCTCCGCTGAGGAACCTGACCCGGGGGAGGGACGGGTCCAACCTGCCGCTGAGGAGCGTGACTGTGAAAGCAAAAAGCCGGTTTGATTGTGTGGAAACGTTGCCTGCAGTGGAAGGATTAATGACTAATCGTGGTTCCATTAATTCTAGAGCTTTCACTTTCGGCAAAGAGTTCATCTAATGATAGTATCGACTAATTACCTGGAGATCAGCACCATCTCCTGTGCCGGGCAGAAAATCGAGGCACAAAAAAGGTGCTCCGGGGGGGTCTGGAGGGGCAGGAAAAGGTCCTGATCCCTGTAAGGTCAGACCCTGTGCTCTGGGAGGCCCAGGACAAGGGAGGAGCGAGAGCTCAAGGGCTGCTTCTGATTTGGGATGGAAAGGCTCGCTTTAGGAGGAAAGAGAAAGAAATACAGTTTCGTGGCAACGAACATGGTATTTATTCAGCTGAACTCAGTATCAATCTCAAAAGACACAGGGTGGCTGTATCGCACTCAGATTGAGCAATGAATCTTTACGTAGTCTTTTGACATCATTTTAAATATATGAGATGTTTTAATCAGTTTAAGATGTATACATTTTAAAAGATAAATTGGGGAAAAAGCTAAAATCTAGGCGAAGCTTTTAAGTTTACAGTAGTCAGACCCCAAAAATCTATAAATTAGTATCATTTTAAGCCTTTTTCAGAAAACTGACATTAACACTGAAGAGCCCTGCAAACTGCAGTTCCTGGTAGTCTTTATGTTCTGTAGGTTGTGTAATATTTGTATAAAACACTGCAGTGCTTTAAAAAAATATTTTCCTCAACGTCTGTGCTGTTGGCAGTTTCCCATAGTATGAAACCAGCTGTGGGAATAGTGCAAAGATTTGCCTCAAGACAAGAGAAAGTGCTAAACATAATTTATTAAAGAAACATTTTTCTAGTACATGTAAACATTTTTCCTTCATCGGTGGACGAACAGCTCTGAGGACAGACGTCATCTGCCGTGTCAGTGCACTTTCCTTGTGTTCAGGTGGGGAAAGTACACCCCGTACATGCCTTGTTGAACCTGGTATAGATGCGACTTTCTTCTCAGGCAAAAGACGATCTGGTGGGAAAAGAACAATGTTAATGGCCAAAAAAAACCTATGAGTCTTTGCCCGCCCTTAGATGCCCTCAAACTACATTGCCAGGTGGGGATGGAGGGACTCTGTGATTAAGGTATTTGCCTAAAGCTGCCCAGGCAGGAACTAGCAAAGCCCCCAAGTCTGAATCTGAGGTTTCTTCTCTTCTAAATCTCACTAATTTTCACTCCTAAACCTCTAAGCGCAGCGATCCACGGTCTTTGCAGATTTAGCTGTTCTGTTCTAGCTGCTGGCCAAGCAAACAGAGCTCCTTTGGGAACAGCGCTATTGAGATGCTGTCCCCCATCAAATCACCAGTGGAGATGAGAAGAGGGTCTGCTCTGCTCTTGTACGAGCTGGAGCACAGCCCTGCAAGGCTGCTGCAGTCTTTGTTAAAAGCATTGAACATAAAATTCTGCGTGTGATTCCTGCAGGTTATTAAAAATGTAGTTTTCTGCACTCCCTTATCCGTAAACGGATTGTTCTGCAGATATTTGATCAAGGAAGAGGTTGAAGAAATGCTGCAGGAGATCCTCCATTTCAACCTGTTCATCATCTTGGGCTTAACTTTGGGGTTTATATTTTTCTCTCTGCAAAAGGAAGCACTGGATCATGAATGAGAGTCTTTCCTAGAAATCTAAGTTCCCTTCCCCATCCTCCTCTGCATAAGTCCCTGAAAGAGCTGGCAGTAACTGAAGGAGGATTTGGCATGACCGTGCGTGTCAGGTACAGCTCCCACTGAGCTTCTTGTGGATGTGTCTGAGTGTCCCTCCTGCAGGCCCCCAGGTGGCTGAGCACTGCTGGGGTCACATCAGAGGTAGGACAGCAAAGGGACCACTTACCAGGAAGCATAACAAGAGGAGGAGGATGAAGCCAAGCAGGGTGAAAACACAGATGAGGATAATTGCCCAGAACTGAAGCTCTGCAAAGGCAAAATAAGGGCAGATCAGTATTTTTGGACTCCTGTACACAGGACAGAAAGAGAGATCTTGCCCTGGTAAAGTTCAGAAGTGCTCTGTAGGTGAGGCAAAACTGCTGAGAGGCAGCATCTGGCTTTCCCTGGCTGCAGGGCAAACATGCCGCAGTGAGGTGAGATGGGTGGGATGTACAGAAACTGCAGTAACGTTGAGTGAGGCTCCAAGGATCTACATCTTCAAATGTCACCTCAGTGAGAGTCAGAGCCCTCAGGTGGTTTCAGGGATGTCCAGAGAGACAAAGTTCTCTCTTTTGGGGGAAGAAACAGGGCGAAGCGTGTCAGTAAAAGCTGTAGTTACTTTTTCCAGCATGTTTGTGGTGCATGGAAAAGCAACAGCTCAGAGTCCATTTTTTTTTTTTCCTCCTGTTTATTGTTAGCTCTGTGGCTAATGCTCATAATACTATCTTGATTTTTTGGGTAAATACTGCAGTTATCAAAATTTATTGGTGCCAGAGCTCCAAAACAGCTTCCCAATTTGTATTGCTTTTGCCTGTCCTTCACTTCCATTTTCCTCAGGCTGGCTCTGATGGTACCTGTTCTTTGCCAGGCTACCAAGAGTCCTTGATTTCTGGACTCTTGCATGGGTCACGTCTCCATTTTGGGGAATGTGATGCTAATTTGTTATGGTTCCAGTATTCGGTGACTGTAGGGTCAATCCCTCCCTAAAAGCACTTACCAGATTTTTCAGACCCCTGTTCATCTGTCTTGACTGGGGAGTAACCTGGAAATAAAGGGTGGGACAGGTGAGAAAGTGCTCTAGAGGTGATTAAAACAAAACCAATAAACATGTCCATGACATTCCCACGAAGTCGTCGCAAGGAGCTCTCACCTTCAACAACCAGACTCTGCTCTTCCAGCTCGTAGCTGGAGCCCAGCTTGGTGAACCCGTGCGTCAGGCGTTTCAGCTCCTCGTACACCTCTTGCTTCTGTAAAACCCTTGAGAAGGGGTCAAGTAGGAATTTGCAGGTGGAGGTGACACTTGTGTAAGCTTTCCCACGGACAGGCCTGGAGGATGACAGCCAGAATCATCAGTATGGGAAAAAAGAGAGAGAAAAAAAAAAGGTAGAGCTGAGTAGAGGCAGGGAGAGAGGGATTGAGAATCAGGCTCAGGGTTTGCAGATATCTAAGCAGGGTTTTATTAGCACGGGATCAGTTTCTGCAGCTTATGCTACATGAAACAGGAGCTCCTGCAGCCTTGTGAAATCCACCCACTGATTTAATCCCAAGCAAGGCATTTCCAAGAGGTAAATCAGCTCAGCTTTTTTTTTTTGCTCCTCCGAAGAGGTGTTGGAGAAGACACGGAGAGTAGATTTTGTTCTCAGACTGGTCAGTTTAGATGAGTTTTAGCTCATTTGAATAAGCTAAATGAGAGAATGAAGGTATTTGTTTTACTCTGGAGTTGTTTATGGATGAAAACAGCTTTGCTAGCATGGAAACAAAACCGCCTCTCGTTTGGACAGAAACCTCTTGTGGTAAAAGGCAAAACTGAGTGAATGAAGGTGCTTGTGTGTCACCCAGAGCTCAAAGGCTGGCAATGAGACATCGCCACCATCCTGTGGCTCTGAATTCCTTCTCTGCTAACTGCTCTTTGGGGGCACAAGAAAAAAACACTTCCAAAGTGGGACATACCCAAAGTTCTCAACAGTACACCCAGCGAAGTAGTCCTTCAGTCTGCTGGCTCTGAATACATCAAGCTGGTGGGAAGAAACAAAACAATTAAGGAAAATTGAGTAAACTTAATACATCTTTAATTTGGACAGGGAGATCAAGATATTGCTCTTATGTTTTACCTCTTTCTCAATTTTCTCTTTGTTCTCTTGGTACATCTGTGACCTGGAGTCCTGCAGTTCTGGGGAGTAGGGAAGGTTGGAGATTCTGAAGCTTAGTCTGAAGTTTTCTTTCCCAGACTTGAGGGGTGCTTTGTGAGTTACTGCCTCAATTGCTAGTTCCAAGCCTGGAAACGGAGAGGAAAAGTCAGTGTAAATTCTAGCAGAGGCTCTTCTGCCAAGCAGCATTGATCTGCAGACTTTTAGCTGGGGAAACTTGAAGTCCTAATAGTTTAAGAGAACTTGAGTTGCATTTGGTTTTGACAGCAAATTCTCAGTCCACCCTTTGAATCGGTCCTTCACAGTGTACTCGGCCACTCATTTCTTTGGGAAGCTGTACATTTGCAGAAAGCTAAAAGTCCATTTATCTCTAAATGCTTCAAGTTATCGTGAGTAGTTGCCACTTCATTTCCTTATCATTTAACATTAATACCTTAAATAATTGAAGACTAAAGGGCTACACTGGGCCGGAATGAATGCGGCAAAGAACTGGCCCAACTTTGACCTGAGTTCAGTGACTCAACGTGGTAACATTGATAAATTTCCATGCAAGCCTCTGGTAGACCAGAAGTTGGGGAATTCTGAGCACACCATGGCAACGTGGGTTGATCTGGGTGGTAACTGGGCAGCTGTGATGTGAGCTCTACGTACTGTCTACTGAGAATCCTTGCAGCTGGTAACTGCTTCCCAGCCATAGTCCAGTTGCATTTGAAGTCCCGTCCTGAAAAGCCCTTTCAACCACAGCCCTGTTGATGCTGGGCTGTGGCTGGAAGAAGCACTTGCAGTCGACCACTATGGATCCGGTCCTGTGGACAGAGAAACGGAGGTTCTGAGATAAATAGGTTGATGGTCATAAAACTTGTTTATGTCTTCATGTGGGTTTCCTGAAGGGTTCCTGCCATTCTGAGGGTTGTTTTAAGCTAATGTGATGCTCTTGAGAGGTGGGATCAGGCTGCTTTGGGCAGGGACAGCAAATGCAATCTAACTCTCTGCAAACTTATGTTACACCCCATGCATACGATGGATGATCGGCACATTTTTAAAAAACTTTACTCTGTGTGAGGGTCCCTTGTCCAAGCCTCTTCCCATCCAGAGCAGGACACTACAGCTGTGCCTGAAGCCCACTTTTAAAACTTAGTGGAGCCAAAGTAGGGAGGAGGAGAGGTTGTAGGGTCAACATTTGGTCCTCCTTAAGAGGTGAGATTGTTGATGGTAATTTATGGAATATTCAGAGACCTAAGAGTGCCTTTCAGAAATCCTGACTGAGACTTAGAAAAATGTCACTCTGTACAAAGTCAGGAAAAATTCAAACTAATGAATTCTGCAAAGGCTGGAAAAGACTTCTTAGGGCATGAAGCAAATAATTTCCAAGGTGAGAATGGAGGAGAAGGATTCTGCAGTGGCACTTGGCCAGAGGGGAATGGTGCCAGGGTGTGGCAACCTTTCAAACAAAATGAGTTTGTGTCACACACCTCAGCCTTGTGATACTGCAGTTCAGGAACTGGTCTCGCAGGTTGCTCTGATGGTACAGTTGATTCATCTGAAATAAAAATCTCATGTTAACTATTAATGAGTTCTGGGCTTCATAGTAGATGCCTTAGGGCAGCAGAAGGGCTGCTAACTTTGGAGAAAGACCAGATTATTTTTGGGGAGCTAGTTGGATTTCATGGGAGTTGGTTTTTACTTTGGAATATGCCTTCTGGTGATGGAGTCTGACTTCCAGCTTGGCAAGTCCTTGTCTTATCTGAGTGGGCTGCCAGTGTTAAACAGCACAATCTGGTGACTGGCAGCTGTCACCTTCATCCACGTGTCGCAGACAGCACAGCCACAGAACTCAAAGTATGGAATGTTATGGCTTCATCCAAAAAGCAAACCCTACCTAATCAGGGCTTTATTGGGTTGGTATGGTGGCAGATTGGTGCTGAAGGTTCTCAGCAATGAATTATGTATGTGCTGAGCTCTGAGCTGGCGGAGATTTGTCTGCACCTCTAGAGATGGGACTGAAATGCTGAGCGAGAGTGCATTTAACAGATGAACTAAACCTCTTGCATTTGGTATTGCATGTGTCTGGAAACAATTTCTTAAAACCTCATGTAACATAACAAAATCAAAAATGATTCAAAGGCCAGTCTCACCTTTGTAGGTTCCAGAAATGTTTTGTTCTCAAATGCTGATTTTTTTTTAATTAAAAAATAAATCTATGGCAGTTGCTGCAGAAGCTGCCAAATGCAGACATGACAGCATGAGCTGCATCTCCTTACCTTGTTAGTGATGCTCTCCGCTGCTGCTTTGTATTCTGGAGACTGAGGGTCCGGGTTAGTTAAGTTTTCATTGACTATTCTAAAGCTCAGCCTGTAGCCCAATTTGCCTGGAGCTTCAGTCAAGACAGGCTTTCTGGTGTTAACTGTGTCTGTGAGGGGGAAACCTAAATAAAAAAGGTAGAGTGCGTTTATTTTTACATCAGATCTCTCCATACCACAAAAGCAATATAGGTACGTCCCTGTTTAGATTTTATAATGTAACAATTAAATTCTCCAGGAATTTGTATGGTTTAAGGGATGGAAATGCTTCTAGAATGGCAATATCATGCTGGATTCATTCTGTCACAGTGTCAAAACCTACAGAATACCAGCAAACCAAAGGTTGAAGTTCACTAGTGCTCAAGCCCTATTGGAGTGGAAGGATGAGAAGTGGTGTCCAAGTCATCCCAAAATCATACCTTGACACTGTTCATGGATACTTACTGTTGACATACAGGCTGTTCCTCTCCAGGCTGTAGTGCCCTAGTGTGGTGACACCGTTTGTCATGGTGCTCAGCTCATGATAAACCTTTTCTCTGTCAAAGGCAGCAAGGCTGTCATTGGTTTTGTAGCTGCAGACAGCGTCTACACCTGTGTTATCCATGTTTCTCCCAGACCTAAGAAAAAATGTCAAACATGTCCTTTAGGACACAACTGATGCTTTACAGAACACCCTGTGTAACTTGTGTTACTAGGAACAACAGGCACTGAAACCTGTCAGTGCAATTGGGCTCCTGCATCTGTGAGCAGGTTCTCAAGAATTGTGGCAATGACATTTAGATACCAAAGGGATTTTACCAACAAGAAAATCACGAATGGAAAGGGAGGTGTCACTGGCTTCTGTGTCTGGCATCAGAACATGTATCACAACTTATGCAAATTTAAGGTGTATAAGAGCAGATAAAGAAATGGTTAATTGCACTTTCAGGAATCTTACCTAAATCTCATCACTTTGCATCCTGTGTAGGTAGAGCTTATGCTGCTTCTTTTGAAAAGAGGGTCAATCTGTCAGAAAGAAAGAGAAAAAATCTGTCAAAAACTGAGAACTTTGAAAGCATGTCCCGAGTTTAATGCAGGCAAATTAAGATCCCCACCGTAACACAAAAGGGGCAAAGCAGGAGTCAGACTTACGTAATAGTTGAGAACTTTCACTGTGGAAATGAATTTGCGGGAACTCGGTGCCTCCAGGTCTGCAGTGTACCGGAGGTTTGTCAAGGTGAAATTCAGAGTGAAATGCCTGGACGTTGGGCTTGGTGCGGTACCTTTGCTCAGAGCTATAATCAAAGGGGAGAAGGATTATGATCTTGCTCTACAAAAAGCTATCCTTGCTTTCAAAGACATTCCCAACCCTAGCACACTTCAAGACTACTCTGGAGAATCCCTTCCCCTCTTAATTTTCAGAGTGCACCACTCCTTGATAGCTTTCTCTGGAATGAGTTTGGCAAAGCACTTACATGATCTCTCAAGTGGTTCGTTGTAACCTGGAAAGGAAATGCAAGAGAAACCTTACGTAAGAGAACTGTACACTGAAGAGAATGAAAGAGGAGAGGGGATGATTAAATGGATGATTTGAGAATGAATCATCAGAACCTGTCCCTGAGGGTGTGAATCTATTAAACAAACAACCTACTGCTTAAGCAGAACAAGGTGCTTTTATAATAGCAAAGAGTACAGTGAGAAAGTATATGTGCCGCTGTTTAAATTAAATCCTGGTGGGACAGAAATTAGGTGAAACGTTCATATGCAGGTGAATGACTGAGTTCAAGGCTAAAGTTAAGTCACTCTTCAATGTAATAATAGAAATTAAAATCTTCAAAAATGACAATGTGAAAATGTTCTTGGAAACATATGCTGCATCTTGCGCACATAAGTTATGCAGTAAACTCCAGTGGGACCACCTTTTCCTTAAGGTCACTATTTTTTTTTTCTACATTGGTGTGTTCCCTGATTCCCAAGGTAGCCCCAAACTGCTCTAGTGCCTGGAGGAATGAAAAAAATCAAGCACTTACCATTGATGTAGAGGCTCATGTTGTCCAGGTCATAGATTCCTAATTTGGTAATGCTGTTTGTCATGCTCTTTAGTTCTTGGTAAACCTTAGCTCGGTCAAACTGGGGCACTTGGGAGCCATTTCCATAGTTGCAGATGGTGTCTACTCCTGTACTATCCCTGTTCCTCATTGGCCTGAGGAATTGAATATCATGAGTTTCTGGTAGTTATTCCAAAAATCTGGTTTTGTTTTTTTTTTTTTTTTCTGATGTGATTAAAAAAAAGCCCTCAAAACAATTAGAATCTGTCCATAGTTCTCAGAGATGATCTGCAGAAATTATGGAGATATGGTACTACAAAGAAAGAGGCTTTGTAAGATAAGGACCATATAAAAATGCATAGAAGCTTTATTATAATGATACCGACTTATTGAAAAACAAACTGTTATTAGTTATTTGTCAGTCAAACATCAGGAAATCTATTTGCTAATGGTCAGAGATAATCTTTCAGCTCTGTTGCTCACCTGAATCCCGTTACTTTGCAGCCAGTGAAGTAGGGGCCAACGCTGCTCTTCTGGAGCAGGGGTTCAATCTGACAAGGAAAGGTCTTTGTGAGTATGTGAAACCCAAAATACTGGATGATTTCAGTGAAAAACAATGTGACTTTAGCTTACATAATGTTGCATGATTTTCTCAGTAGACTTGAATTTAGCAGAATTTGGTGTCCCTAGGTCTGGCGTGAACCTGAGGTTGGTTATTGTGAAGTTCAGCGTGAATTGCTCTATTTTTGGTCCTGAGTTTTGGGCAGTGGTTGGCTTCACTGCTGTAAGACAGAACAAAAGTTAGGCAGGTAAAGTAAGAACAGGATCTTCATAAGACACAGTATTGTTACTTTTTTCTATGTGAAGAGCAGAAAAACATATGAACATTTCAGATACTTTGTAATCTTATGAGCATTGCCACATAAGGGGAAACAAAATTAACTCATGCCTTTGAGTAGCTTTACTATGTATCTGTTTTTAAACATACTTACCAGACAGACTATGGGGTTCATTGTAATCTGAAAAAGAAATGGATAAATATTAGGAAAAATATTCCAAGAAGGTCACAGCAGAACTAGGCACTTGTGTTTTTTATTACAAAAGATTCAGAATCATGGTTACTAAATTCACGTCTCTGTTAACTTAGTGACTCTAACAGTTTTTTGCCCTCTACTTTGTTATCTGCTTTAAGAGGTGTATTTAATCCTCTTCTCATTCCAAAATATCTGTGTCAACATAAGGAGTAGCGCCTGGAGGGGGTCTGGTTACCATCAACGTAGAGGCTGTGGCTGTGCAGGCTGTAGTGTCCCAGCTCGGTGATGCCCTTTGTCATGTTGCTCAGCTCACGGTAAACTGTGACTCTGCTGAACGTGGGATCCGAAGGACCATCTCTGTAGCTGCAGATGGCATCTACTCCCGTGTCATCCCTGTCCTTCTTTGACCTAGGAAATAAGGTGTTGTTTGAGGACCCTTTAGTCATTATTGAGAAGTCCATCTTAACTTTTAGAAGATCAAAGGCGTGTATAAGAAAACCACTCGGGGACATTACATTAATGTGTTGAATGCTGAGAAATGGGAAACAACTTTTTTAAGAAGCACGTAATGTAAGGTTTTCCCAGACTCTTACCTGAATGCCATTACTTTGCAGCCAACATAAGCAGGGCCAATGCTGCTTTTCTGGAGTAAGGAGTCAACCTAGAAATTTAATAATATTTCAGTAAAATGTCATGGCAAAGGTAAGAGACTAGAGACATTAAAAGAACTGTGCCCAAGCAGGGCATCGTTTTGCCAGACTTACATAATGGTACATGACTTTTTCTGTTGACTTGAATTTTTTAGAATTTGGCATCGCCAGATCTGCAGTGAATGGGAGGTTGGTTATAGTGAAATTCAATGTGAAGTTCCTCACTGCAGGTGACAGGGGCTCTGATCCTTGATCAACAGCTGTAATGAGCAAGGCAAATTATTGCTTGAAAATGCAATTTATGATCATCATCCCCAGAGGAAATACTATAAGTAAATATTCAGATATTCTAGTTGGCTTCAGGGAGCCAGGCATAGCAGGCTCCCAGTTTCTCTTAACCCTGTTTTATAAGTCTAGTAGCGCTCTTGGCTGGTTAATCCAACCTTCTTTTTTGGCTATTGCTAACTATCAAAATCTTCTTGCCCTATCAATTGCTATTTAAAGGTACTTACAGAGTCCGGGCTGTGGTTCATTATAACCTGTGAGGGAAAGAAAAAAGGACAGTATTTGAGAAACTGGCTTACAATCTGGAAGGTCTGGCACACAGTGGAATACAGAACTTGAGTTGGTTTTGTCTGAGAGATCCTGTATAAACATTTACTAGGAAAGACTGATTTGATGACTGTCTAGGATTAAATGTACGTTCATGCTGCTTATGTTGTTGGCAAGCTGCTGCTTTTCTTAGAGAGCAGCGCACAGAATTCCCCTTTCGGGATATTGAGAGGGAATTTACCCATGCCCTTAATCCAATTTAACTTCTGCATTGATAATTTAAGTATGACTTTTGTCAAGTGGTGTCCAGTTCTAGCGCTGTTCCTCTGCAGAGGAACACATTCCATAGTGCACCTGGAGAGGTCAATCTTTGTATTTTCTGGAGAATGACCTGTGGTGTATTATATGATATAGTGTATTTGGCTAAGTTACTTCAAAAGAATAACAAGGTGCAAAGGCTATGAGTGACAGTGGCTCCTCTGCTTTGGTTAGCTCTTGGTCTGGCTTTTTCTGCAGATTTTATTGCTTCTGTGGTTATATAGTAACTCAGTTCCTCCTAATATCACATCAGCAGTCAGGATTCCATCCTGGCATCAGCTCAGCTGCTTACCATTAACATAAAAACTTGCTGCATCCAGCCTGTAGGGTCCCAGCTCGGTGCAGTTGCCTGTCATCTGGCTGAGCTCACGATAAACCTTGATTCGGTCGAATTCTGGAGCTCTGTATGTGCAGACTGCATCCATGGCAGTGCCTTCTCTGCTCCTCACGGACCTGAAAAATCACACACGTGTTTGCAGGCCTGCATGACATCCCTGTGCATTTGAGTTTGCTCGCACACTGCCCTAGAATTGGATTTTCCCCTTAAAATCATGTGAAACAATCTTATTAAATAAAAGAATGCCCTCAGCTTTTATGATCTAACTGAAATGCATTTAAAATTAGTCAGATCACCCTCTTCAGTGCAAAGTTGGTGTGAAATCGATGCAAAAATAGTTGGAAGAAATTATGTAATAATCACCCCATCACAAGGGATCATAAATGAGCTGTAATTTTACTCAATGCTCTCCAAAACTTAACAGGTTCTACCAGGCTAGGAGGAAACAAAACCAGGAAGGAATTACATGCAAAGGAAAGATTTCTGCATAATCCTATTGTCAGCCAAAATTTAAGTTGCCCTTGTCTTCTGTAGCACTTCCAGGATGTGCCTACCTTAGTGCCACCACTGCACATCCAGTGTAAGCGGGGCTAATGCTGCTGTTCTTGAGTACACGATCAAGCTGCCAAGAAAAAAAAAAGCCATTGACAAGTCACAATGAATAAATAATAGAAGCAATAAGAACACAGCCAGAAGAGGAACCTGACTAACACTCACCAAGTATCCCAGAGATTTTTTTGTAGCAATGAATTTTTTAGAATTCAAATTTCCTAGTGCTGATGTGTAGAGGAGATTGGTCACAGTGAAGTTCACTGTGAAATGTCCCTCTCTTGCAAGAGGAGGAGCTGGAGATGTTGCTGCAAGAAAAGCAGAAAATTTGTCGTGACAGAAAAAGAAATACTCATGAATCTGCTAAAGCTAAGGAGAGAGAATTTCGTGTCAGCTGAAGAGGATGGGGACTGCACTGAACAGCTCAGTATGGAATGATGATGCCAGCAGTAGCATAGGGCAAGGAGCTGTGGAGCAGAGGAGGGCTCTGCTGCTCATCCAGAGCCCTACAGGAGGCCAGTCGTGGCTGAGCAGACTGTCAACAGGTACCTGACCACTTCAGCTGAGCAGCTGAGTTCAACTCCATCTCCCCTTTCATCCTGCTGGCTAGAACACCTGATGTCCATTAACCACACTGGCCTGGTAGTCTAACTCCTTCAACCTTGGATTCATTTTACTTGTAGTGTTGATGTTGGGAAAGACTGAACTGCATGTCAACTTCAATAGCCCTCCAGCCTTCCAAGGGAGTAATTCTGTGTTTCTGCAAACAGGTCTCCTCACGCTGTCCCCTCTGGCCTCCTGTGTCATCCTGATCTAATTCAAATGCTTCATAAGACTTTGATACCAGTGATGCTTAGTAGTTAACTCCTCTCACTCTTAAATGTTTGCACCTTATTTTTACTTCTAGTTCCTTTAAAAGGCTAAAAAAGGCAAGACATCTGCATAGGCATTCATCTCTATCTTGTATATTGACACTTAGGGCATTATGGCTTTTTAATTAAAAGTACTTACGAGGAGTGAGATGGTCTTCATGGTAATCTGGAAGGAAAAAGAACAAAGTAGCAATGAATTATGTTACTAATGAGAGACAACTGAATCAGATTATTGTACAAGTGAACAATGCCACAGAAGGGCAATAGATTTGCTGCTTCTGAGCAGTCACTTAAACTATTTAAGGTGTTATTTTGAAGAAAACTCACTGTAACTGGTGGAGGAAGGTTCCTGATTTATACAGAAATTAGTTGCATTTAGTTTTAAGATTTATATGCTGCTTTGCATGTTTTGGTAATTTATCAGATGTTATTTCAAATTAAAAAATAAGGCACAACTGACAATCTAAATCCTCTGAAAGTAAATCGTGATAGTTTGAGGAGAATTTGCATAGATGACAGAGCTTTGTGAATTATGTAGCATATAGGTTGAGCCCAAGCATAATGCCATTGCATCTGTGCAATAGTCATGGCTGTGCTTTAACTATAAGACAGCTGTGGACTATTAGCTAACAAACATCCTCATATCCACATGAAAATCAACACTTAACCATTGATATACAGGCTTTCCTGGTCCAGGCTGTAGATTCCCAAGTTGGTGATGCCATTTGTTTTGCTGCTCACTTCATGGTAAAGAATCACTCGATCAAATTGGGGAGCAGCAGAATCTGTTTTGTAGGTACACACAGCGTCTACTCCAGTGTCTTCAATTTTTTGTGCAGATCTAGGGAAATTAGGATATACCCTGTTTTGTTCCAGAATTCAATATTCATCATATATAGTGAAGGAATTTTAATTTAATATTGCCAAGTAGAAAATAAAATATCTTTTTTATTTCCTCCATGACAATTCTTTCAAGTGTGTCACCAAAATGGTGAGAACATACTTGACCTTTCAGATGCTGCAAGCATGAATTCAAGTAAATTTAGAAAGACAAAGTTGAAAAAAAGTGTAAAGATTTCTTGGGTTTCTTAGATCAGGTGATAAATGAAAAGATGTAAAAGTGAATTAAGGGATTTGTGTACATTTAGGTCATGAAAAGGAAAAAACATATTTTCTAAATCTACATAATTATGCTTACCTGAAAGCGATCGTTTTGCAGCCTGTATACACAGAATGAATACTAGTCCTCTTGAACAGCCGATCAAGCTGAAAAAGAATGCATTTTAAAAGTTAACCATACTTAGATGAGCAAAATGTCACAAGGAAAGCAAACTCAGGAATAAATCACACTAACCAGAGCAGACAGGACTCTTGCTGTAGAACTAAATTTGGCGGAATACGGATTTCTGAGATGATTAGAGTATGGGAGATTAGTTATGGTGAAGTTCATTGTGAAGTTACCAGTTATTGGAGATACAGCTGTAGCTGGAAGCAAAACAAATGGAAAAGTGAATGAAAATTTGATTTTTATTTATATTCAACAGTAAAGGAGTAGGATACTCATGAAAAAAAATTAACATAGCTGTATTATACTATTTTAGGAGAAAAGTTCACTATTAGAAAATGTATTATAAATGGTGATATTTACATGTCACATTACTGCGTTATTTTCAGATGATAAACAATTCATAGACTTACCTAACAAAAGATGGCGTTCATTGTATTCTGGAAGGAAAGACAGGTTCATTAAAACTAAATAAAAACAACAAAGAGGAACTCCCGAACTAACGCGCAAAAAGAAAAACAGTTCATGGTAAAAATACATGCAAAAAGTGCAAGAAAAAGTAAAGTCCAAGAAGGGTAATTTTCCTGTAGAAATACTAAAAAACAATCTACTGCAGAATATAGAATAAAAAACCAGAGTAGGACACATAGCGTTTAAGAGCCACCAGAGAGAACTAAGGATACTGTGGACTTAAAACACAAATAAAAATTTGGAAACAAACCCAAAAGTCCATAATAAGCATAGGAGGAAAATAAATCATGAATCCATAGAGCAAAACGAGAAAAACACATAAAAAACCACAGATACTCACCGTTGACGTAGAGGCTGTCCTTGTCCAGGCTGTAGGGGCCCAGCTGTGTGATGCCTCTGGTCTTGTTGCTCACTTCGTGGTAAAGGCCCACCCTGTCCAAGGGCAGGGACGAGGGCTCCTTCCTGTACGTGCAGACGGCGTCCACCCCCGTCTCGTCCCCTGACCTCACTGGCCTGAAAAACACAGCGCCGTGCCTGAGCACCCCTCCTCTGTGCCCTCTCGCTGCCAGGAAGGGGACTGGGGCATCCCCAGCCCTCTCGGCAGAGGGTTGCAAGCCCGGCATTGGACACCCGTGTGTGCGTGGCTGCGGCCACTGCTCTCCTGCCTCCACCAGTGCCCTGGGCGCGTTTAGGAAGCGCGGGGCCAGGCAGGACCTCAGAGTCGTCTTGGGGCTCCACCGTCACCAACCAAAGGAGAGAGGAGAGTTAGTGAGGGGAGGTCCTTTGCGGGGAAGCCATGAGGGAGAAGGTCCTGAGGAAATGGACGTGAGCAAGAAGGACTTAAGAGAGGATTAAATCAGGGTGACGGTACTAAGGCGGGATGTGATAAGGCAGAAGGTCCGAAGATGAGAGCTCATCAGAGAGAAAGTTCTACCTCCGTAGGCTAGGAAGACATAGAGTGTGATGGCCCCCTGGACTGACTGTGGGACCTGCAAAGGGACACTCAGGCGCGACCCATACCTGAAGGCTGAC
>JAOXNO010000015.1:1860911-1881563 GCA_028565335.1 Limnodromus scolopaceus | reverse complement strand
GGGTGTCCCTGTGACTGCGGGGGGGTCAGACTAGATGACCTTTGAAGGTCCCTTCCGGCCCAGATGATTCTATGATTCTATTCTATGAACTCTTACCTGCAGCTGTGGTGCCCAGCCACGCAGTGCCAGCCATCCCCGCAGTGGCCATGGAGGTTGGTGTCCAGCCAAAGGCAGCCCTCATGGAGCGAGCGGGACCAGGCAGCCCCATGGGGCCAAGGACTGAGGTTGTCCCTCCAGGCTCCTCCGTGTCCCCCAGACCTGGCACCCCAAGATCTGTCAGAGCCAAAATGGCAGCTGCGGAAGGGCCCCCTCCACCGCTCATGTCAGTGGGGTGGGCTGTGTGGGGGAGACCCCAGTTTGTGGCACTCGAGCTGTCTGGGGTTGGTGAAGATGAGCGGCCTGCGGTGCTGGGGGCTGTCTGGGTGGAAGTCCATGGAGAGTTTGTTCCTTCGCCATCCTGGATGGGGGAGAGAGGCGTGTCTGCCATTTCTGTCATGGTGGGCCTTGGGGCGTGGGTCGAGGCCTCTGTGGATGCCACTGTGGTGGTGGTGGCTCGGTGGCCCTCTGCATCTGCAGCTCCTGGCCTGAGGAGAGGTGGCCTAGGTAAAACTCGGTCTTCTGGGGTTGTCTTTCTGGTTGTTCCCAGGATGTGGCTCTCCCCTGAAGCTGCCACTGGTCCCAGCACCCTGGGTTCGGCCTCCTGTGGCATTGTCCCCGTAGCTGCTGGGTCATTTGTGCTGCGTGCCACGCTGATTGCACCTGCTGATGGAATCAGTAGGTGTCAATACTTAGCAAAAATTAAGACATGCATTGCATTTGGGGTTTTTTGTTTTGTTTTGGGTTTTTTTTTTAAATCCTTTTTTTTCTGTGAGATTTAAGTGTGCTTTGTATTCTTTTGATACCATCTTTTGTTTTTGAACCCGGACTCCTGATCTGTCCACTCCCAATAGAGCTGCTGCCTGTAGCAGAGCCAAGACTCTTCCACCCAGAGAACTCCAGGCCCCCTCAGCTCCAGGGATCCTCCAGGACATGGAGAGGGTGGCTCAGCAGGTCCAGCCTGCAGGACCCGCAGAGGGAGCGTCTTCTCTGCAAGCACCAAGGAGGTAGAGGAGTTTTCTGCCATAATTCCGGTATTTTAGCTTTTTCTGCTTTAAAACTCGTGTAAAGAGTTTCTCTTTCCGTTTTCAGTCTGAATTTCCACCTCATGGTTGTTGCTTTTGTCACCTAACTCTAGTAAGCTGAGATGTCAGCTAGTGGTACAACACTTATTTGAGGAAAATTTGGATTTTTTTGGCTTTAAGGTTTCCTTTAACAGTCAGTGGATACATAGCAGTTCTAATAACGGATCCTCTGGACTTCTGCAGTAGTTTTACAGAGTATCTGTAAATGATGCAATGAATATTGAAACCCTTTTTTCTACAAGTTTCTTCTTGTACCACAAATTTTTGTATTCTCAGACTCAACTGCAGTTTTATATTTTAGTGCTTGTGCTGTGCTGAACTGGATTAGGACAGGTTAAGTGTGTGGAAACTGTAAATAGACTTTCTTGTGCTGAACCCTCAGATATCAGGTATTTGCGGTCTGGGGTAAAAAAATGCTGGACCTAATTTTTCTCTGTTTACCCAAATAATGGAATTTGGGCACAATCCTATTGAGCATTAAAAGATCACCCGCTGAATTATCACTAGAACTTGGGCCTTACTGCTACTTGAAACAAGTCGATTGAGGTATCTTTCCTTTCAGTAACCAGAGGGAAAAATAGTAAGAACAACTTTTTATTACAAAAGGTGCAGCTTTGATCAAGTGTGTACGTGGCTGTATTGGTCACCATTTGTTCAAACTCCTTCACAGTTACTGTCCCCATCTACAGCTGGTTAACAACATGCATCAAACCCTGCCTCTCATCACAGGGCATACACTACAAGCTGCTCAAGTTTTAACTATTTCGGGCTTTTTTTCTCTCTCCTCTTCATTCCCAGAATAATATATAGTTACTAGAAAGTATCTCAACTCTGTTCTGCCTTGAATTCGTGCCTCTGCGCTGTATGCACACATTAGGTATAGAATCATAGAAGCATTTAGGTTGGAAAAGACCTTTAAGATCATCAAGTCCAACCATAAACCTAACACTACCAAATATTTTCCAGGAAATTTTTTAATATACTGTACTACTATTAGTCCTAGCTTAAACATAGTTAGACTGAGATATATAGATTTGACATACAGATACACATTCACATTTCCCTTTAAAAAAATCTTCCTCCTTCATTATAAAAGCTTACAATTTCCCTGAAGCATTCTATGAAATAATTAACACAAGGTGCATCCTACCTGTTGTGCGTGTGTTGAAATAAAATGCCAAGACTATGAATATATTATGTATAAAATACTGCAGAGAGCAATGTTTCCAGGTCATTTTGCTGCCTTGAGGCTGCTTTTCCAAATGAGAGATTGCTTCAGGCTCCTCGCAGCTCTGCTACCTCTGCAAGCAAATTCCAAATGTTATGGAAGTAACTGGGGTAATGCAAGCATGTTGCTCTGTTAGCTGAGCTGCTGACACACCTTAAAGCTCTGTTTAGTTTAAGAAGCTGTTGTTATCTGGGCAAGACGACTGTGGACCCAGTAAGTTGAGTTATGGTTATGAAAATGTAGTTGCATTTAGAACTTTCGTGAGGACCCATATCATCTAGCTAAGCCTCTGTGTGCGGAAATGAAGTTGTGGCAACATTAATGAAAAAGCATTTGGATTTAAAAAAAAAATAAAATTAAAAATAATGGGTTTATTGGGCTGAAGTTTACTGGGAACAAGGGAGGTCTCCAAAAGCAACGATACCATTATTGATCATGAGAAAATGTGTAGTGGCATGCAACTGCCTAAGCTGTGGAAGGAGAGAGAGGCAACCGCTCAGGGGGTCCCTTACCCCCCAGCCCTCTCACCTGGTGAGTGGAGAGGATTTGGGTTTGCAGGAGCAATTCCTCACACTGCCTTTTGCTCAAATAAAGGAAATAGCTAATAAAAAAAAAAACAAACCAACAAACCTCCTGTGTGGTTTTGTGATTATCAAATAAGCCTCAAAGAGTGCCCAGCCTTCAGGCAGAAATGTGCTAACCCTGCGGGAGATGCACGTTGCCCCTCCTACTGCTCCTGTAGTGGGAATGGAGGGATGAATCGATATTATTGTTACATAGGTATGTACCACATTGCCTCCTGATTTCCACTGTTGTTGCAATGGACCTGATGGACTGTAACTGTCCCTTTGCCATTGCTTCAGGTGATGTTCAGGTAGCCAGAGAGCTGAATGTCCTAGCAATGGACTGGAGATGTTCAAAAGTGTCCTTTGGGGACTAGAATGAGATCACTGACCTCATTTCATACCAAAGCGATACCACTAACCACGTACCTTTAACCTGATCAAGTTCCTACTCTTCTAATTAAGCAGCAGGTTTGCAAAGACAGCTCTCTTAAAAGTCATAAATAAAATTATAATGTGGAATAAACTCTGTGTTTGTTTCTGGAATGAAAAACACATCATGTAAGTTAGTATTATATTTACTGCTTAACATGGGGATGGAGTTGTTGTCTGGAGGTTGTTTAGTACCAGCCCAGTCTGTTTTCTGTACAAGGCCCATCTTTGCCTCTGCGTCCTCACTGTGTGCGAGCCCTGCTAAATCCAGCAGAACAGGGTCTCTCCTTGCACATCGTGTGGGCCACTAGAGGCCATCCTACACCTCATAAAATAAAGTAGCAAAGCATGTGGGAATACAGGACAAGAACAAGGAATCATAAAATATTGAAGTCTTGGTATTTTTAAAGCAAGCCACACAGTTTGTTTGGGGAGAGGTTGTTCTTTGCTTGCACCTTTCTGAGTGTGGTGTGGTTTTTCATGAGGTCTTTGCTGCTGGTGGACCAAGGGAGCTGGACTGCACTGGGTTGTGCTCCCATTAACAGCATAAATTCAACAGACTTTTAGTTACACCTGGTATTGTTGCAATTTCATAGGAGAGTATTTAAAACCTTTCCCATCTGACCATGACATTCTGTCTCTCTGTTTAACTACAGATTAAATTCTGTATTGAATCCTTTCCTTCTTGTAGAGGCTGCCAAAGGGGTAGAGCCTACAGTTATACGGAGCAGCTTGGGGCGTGAAGGAGGCAAAGGAAAAGCTAACAAGGTACAGTCCTTCCATGTCTTCCCTCCTAGCAACACGTAAAACACAAAAGCCTCTGTAGTAGGAGTGGAGGAAGAGGTCAGCCCTTGTCACCATGCAGCAATAAAACACAAGGTATTTGGGCTTTGTTGGAGCAATTCCAAATGAAAGGGGCAAACATTTACCATATGGAAAAAGCAACAAGGAACCGAAGCTGAGTTGGACTTTATAATTAGGTCTTCTGGTAGCATTTTATGTCTGGTTTTTACAGGCCTACCTAAAAATTCAAGGGACCTTGCAAACCCCATGTTTCCTTTTGAAACCAGAGCTTGGTTCTTGATTTCCCTAATGCATGACTGACATTATGGCAGACGGAGGTGGGCTGGGGATGAGGCCGCGCACTGGGTTGTGAGCATCCCTCTGCCAAAGCCCAGTCTTAAGCATGTGATTTTTCACTCTGAGGGTGGTGAAAGCCTGGCCCAGGTTGCCCCGAGAAGCTGTGGCTGCCCCATCCCTGGAGCGGTTCAAGGCCAGGTTGGAGGGGGCTTGGAGCAACCCGGTCTGGTGGGAGGTAGAGCACGGGGTAGGACTGGGTGAGCTTGTAGGTCCCTTCCAACCCAAGACAGTCTGTGATTCTAGGATTCTATAATTATGAGTGAGGCTTCAATACCTACCTAATTAAACATATTTCAAGTGCCCTACTAAATGCATCCATTTTAAATTAGGATCCTACTGGTGATTGTGTAGTTAAGAATATTAAGTAAGAGTGAGAAACTTAGGCTTACAGAGAAGAGACAATTTGTAGGGTAGGGGGTTCCCCTCAGTGAATTTAATATGGTGTTTTCTAAGCTCATGGCAAAAGAGACCGTCAGATTTGATAGAAAAAAATGTCTTCATTATACTCGACATACAAGTCCTATAGTACGGAGATGGTGGGATGAATTATAGCTTAAAATATCAACCTATGCCTGGCTCTTGCGCACAGTGCCTGAAGGCAGAGTGCCAAGGTACAGATTGGGTGACACACATGCTGGCGTTGAACAGGCTGATTTTCACACCACCCCCTGGAATAAGCTTCATGTTTGAAGGGGTTTTTTTTTTCAAGCATTTTGTGGTATAAATGTAGGTCTTGGTGAATTTCTTTGGAGAAAATATAATGTGGAAGAGCAAAGGTCTGTTTACTTGAAAAAACTCTATGTAAAATACAGCCTTATTATTGTACAAATGGGGGAGGTTGGGTTTCTGTAGGTGCCATTGTCAGTTCTTCAATTCTTAAATCTTTAATTCTTTTTATTCCTTTAATATCAAAACTTCTGTCATATGGAAGGTTTTTTCCACTAGAGGTTTTTCTCCTGATTGAATCATTAACCTTGACATCTTTTGTATAGAATATTAAATTATTTTTTTTTTCCATCATCTGGAATAATTAATGTAAGAATGCTTTGTCTAATGAGTTATAACAGCACAGTTCAAAATGCAGTCTTTCATTTGTGACATCATTGTATTAGCTGCATCCTTCCAGTCTGTTGCAATGAAATATAAAATACCAGGTTGTAAGAGCTGATGCAGTAGCGATTCCAGGCTTAGTCTGTACCTGACAAGCACACAATAGAAAAATCAGATCTGCCCTGTAATATAGTTTAAAAGAAGGCTGGGATACTCTAAATTGATAGGGGAATCAGAGAGCTGGCTCCTTTGTACGATAGTACTGTCATTTGGAATGTGTCTAAACATAGACCATTCTCTGAGTTAGGCTTTTAGCCTCTCTTTAGGGAGTTTCTGGAGGTGAGTTCTTGTACATTTTCCTGTAGAAATATACTTAGAATGAAATGTTGATTTTTATATATATATATTTTTTATATATATATATATATTTCACTGTTTCTACAACTTTTGCAAACCAAATAATGGAAATTAGCCCTAAAAAATAACAACATAATTTGTAAATGGTACATAAGAAATAATGCACTCGGAAGAGGACTGCTTTATGGCTACAGAGGCAAGATTTACCTGCCTTAACATCGTTCCATATAGGTGTTTAGCAGAATTGAATTAATAAACATATTTTTCAGGACAAATCTCTAGCTCATAAGGATAATTTATTGCGACATCTGTTTATTTTTGTCTCCTCCCATGAAAGTCCAGTTCTTACTGGGTATGGAATAATAACTATGTTGTTTTCAGAAGATGCTACCCCTGCAGAGCTGGGCTCTCTCTCAAACGGGAATGGGAATGCTCAGCACCACCCAGTTGTCTTGCTGGGATGGCGAAGGTGGTCTGTGCTGGGTGAAGACATTACGAGTGTGGTCGGCTCAGCAGTGGCTGTGTTCAGAAAGGAAGAGTCTGCTTTCCATCGTGGTAGTTAACCAAGGGATTGTTGCTTCAGTTCTGAGAGTTTAATTGCAGAGGGAGCTGTGTCACTACTGAATGTGAGAGAGTGTCCTCCTTTGTTTCATATCCCTGCACTTTTCAGCATATGGGTGTATTTCCCCTCATCTTTGAATATTTGGTAATGTTTCTCAGCTGTTTTTACTTGCTTTCTTGCATTCTGATAGCACTTACTGAGAGATGCATTTATTTTCCATGCCCCGATTCCCTGCTGTCTTGGTTTTGCTCCATCTGATCTCTTCAACCTAATTGTGAATGCAAAGAATACCATTTCCTTGAGGAGCTTAAAACTGGCATTATTTTAGATGGGAAATATTTTTTACTAAGGCTGGTTGTGAACTTGTCCTATTATTTTAGGCTTCTAGCTCTTTCATTACCTCTTGTCTCAAAAAAAAAAAAGAATGTTATTAGTGGCAGAACACAAACAGTTTGAACTTCCCTGCAGCGTTCTTCCCGGGAGCCTTCTCCCGTCTCGGAGGAGGAGCCGTAAGTCAAGCAGCCGACGTGCTGATGGTTGTGCTGGGCCCACACTGGCACCTCCGTACCACGCAGAGCTCTGCTGCCTGCCTGCCGACGGGTGGGACATATGCGCACAACTCAGTGGCACAGAAGCTTCATGTTGTGGTTTGGCTTCGGTTCTGCATCCCTTCCTAGTTCCTCAGCCTATTTTTAACTCTCAGTGGGCTAAAACTAGAACTCCTTCAACGCGTACATGACTTGACTGTTTCAAGGTCTGGTTGGGCTCTGAGTGGATCTGATGAAGGTGGTGGGATGGAGCGAGAGGCGGGTTGGAGTATCAGCCCCACCATCAGTTGATCCCAGTGCTGGTGGTCTGTAACAAAGACTCAGTGTCTGCAGAGACTGCAGCATCACATAGAGATTTTAGGGATTCAGGTGCAAAATTGTGGATAACGAAAGCAGCAAAACCTGATATTGTAGGCCACCATGGAGACCCATTATCCTTATCTATATCAGACTCCTGAATCTATGTCAATTTTTAGTACTTGTGCTTTGTGTTCTTCTCATGCCATTCTAAGGCTTGTCTTGGTCAAGTGTTGTCCATACAGCTCAGCTGGTGCAAGTCTGAGAATAAATTAATATAGAAAGTAGTCCATTCTCCACATGTAAAGGTTCTGCTCAGACAGTATTGAAGAAATTCTTCTAGCTATGCCTTTTTTGAAATTAGTATATGGACTTCTATTTCTTGCCTCTTGCAGTTCTTATAACATCCAATAATTCAGCAATAACAGACTTTAAAAGTATAAGAAAAGCAATTGGTCAATAGATGTGGTTTGTATTGTTTTCATCTCCCATTTTACATTTTCTAAAAGTTCTTTTTATTTTTTTTAACCTCATTAAATGAAATATAAGTTCAGTTCAAAGAAGAAGAGTATTTCTAATGTGGGAATGATCCAAGAAAGAAGCAGGAAATGTATTAAAGGCTTCTTTGCTGTTCTTTAGCATTATTTACTTAGGGGATAAAAGCACTATCAAAGGATGTTTGTTCCTCTCTGGTTGAACAGCAATCTGCCTTATATCACATTAGTCTTCCGCTCATAGAAACAGAAATTAGTCCAAGCAAATCTCTTCCCTCGCAGTCACCAGCTACGTTTCTTCTGTTTCAGACCACAAGCTTGAAAAAAAGCTGGAGATAAAACGTTCAGGTTCTGTATTACCCTTTATTTTGGCCAGTTGCATGTATTTACTTTGAAATTAGTCATGACAAGGCCAGAACACAATGCTGTATTTTTAGCAGGCTGACTAAAAAAGAACAAAACAAAACCGACTAGATGCTTTGGCTAAAATACACCTTCAAACTCTAGAAGTTTTGGCTTTTTTTTTTTTGTATCTGGAATGGAAGCACAAGATTTACTCTTTTTTTTTTTTCTTCTTAGTTTTAAGGCAATTTGTGCATGCATTGATTGCATAGCTGGTAATATAAATGGCATCTGAAAACAATTGTTCAGTTATGAAAGGAAAACAAAACAAGGAAAACAAAACAAGAAAAGCTTATGTTGGTCCAGTCTTTCCCTTCAGAGGAAAGAAGGTAACCATCACAAAACTGCAATATTATAAATTCAAATATTTGTCTTGCATTAAGCTTCCATTGAATCTTGCCATTACATCTTTGTTTTGGCTGAGATCTACAGATTATGGGGCCCCAGAAACGAAGCTGCTTCTATAAATTTTAAAATAGAGGAGAAATAATCCATTCTCTGTGCTGTTGTTAACAAATTGTCTGAGGCTTTTCTTCCCCAAGTCAAGGGCCGGCTCAGCAGAGACGCAACAGTCTACAAAAGAGGTGCACAGCCCTTTCCAACCACTTAATGCCTTGGGGTCAGCAGGGAAAGAATCTAAAATTGCTATGAATTGTGTTGGTGTCGTCAGCTAAGCAACGCAGATAAATAATGATATTTTACCAGGGCATGTTTAGACCCAGTAAGGACCACTTTAGCTGGAGGCAAGGACTGTTCCTTGAACTCCTTTGGGCCGTGGCTTTGCAGACATAGATGTACTTCCTAGTGTACGTGCTTCTGACTGTACTAATTTCCCTTTCCCAGTACATTTAGTGCTGTTATCTGCTCTGCAGTGAGAAGAAGTATTTAAAAAAAACCCACACTACTGTGTGAAATTCTTACATAAAGATAGAATTATTGCAAAGGGAGATAACATGAATGATCATTACAGCAGTCATGCAGATACAAGCAATGCATCTGCCGCTCTTCTCTCTTGGGAGAAGGTCCAAGTTCCCTTATGGAGTTTGGGAGACTTTAGAGAGGAGCAAAACAGTTCTAATTCTTCTCAAACAAGCAGATGAACCCATGTTTCTTAATTATGGGGCAAATGCTCTGAACACTGGACTGTTGTTGAAAGGAAGGGTAAAAACGCAGCAGAACAGGGATTGTCAGGAGAATAGGCCAGGATTTCTGTGTCTAAATCCTGTGCAAATTCGGTTTTCAGAGCCTGTGCCAGAGACACAGTGGTGCCCACGGTGCAACCAATAAGAAGGGCAGTCTTTGCCTCTCTCAGACGTGGAGGATTTGGCCCAGTCCCAACAGTAAGGAGGTTTTTTTCCTTAATGCTCTAGTGACCATCCCGAGGTCAGGGGAGTTATGTGACCAATTCACTGAGCAAATCTTAAGAGATTTAATAACAAAGGAGACAACAGAAGGATTAGGAATCTTTTGTTATCTGGCTTCCTTATTCAGCTCTGGTTCTGTGGCTGTTTCTGGGCTTAAGTGAACTCATTTCAGGGTGGAACAACTCTGGGAAAAGCAAGCCAGAGGTTAGTAGGCTTGTGCTTGCTGGGAATTGTCTTTTCTCCTTGTCAGTGGATGATTTCTTTTGCCTGGAGGTATAGACTAATTTAAGAAAGAACTTGAGAATCCCTTTGGTTTCCTTTCTAACCTAATATCTCCAACTAGAACATCTCAGTTCCCCCAGCGTTAGACCTTTGGGGAGAAAACATCCCTAACTCCAATTTTTTATGCCCCCGTGCACCATGGCTTTGACAGCATAACTCCACAAAGCCATTGGGCTTGGCATCTGGTAGATGCTCCTTTCAGCATCTGAGGAGCAAGGATATGTCAGAGGGACTTTCTTGGAAACATGACTGAAGGCAATGGACCTTCAGGCTCCTTTAGTTCTGCTCCAGGTCCCAGAAATGCTGTCAAGCACTTCCCAGGAGCATGGCTCTAGGGACCTCTCTGAGTCTACATCCATGCTGTCCCTCAGGAGACTGGTGAAAAGTCCTTTCAGAGAAGTATCTCGAACAGTCAAGGCTGCAGTGAGACCTGCGGGCTCAGAGTGGCTCAGGTTTCTACATTCATTTGACCAGGAAAAAAAAATTGTCATCAGAGTTGTTGTTTTGTTCATGGAGGGTCGTTTTGACATGAAGAGTAATGGAATAACTCCATTATGAGTTACTTCATATGAGATGAAAGATGAGATTCTCATATTTCTGAAAATTATACTAAAGCTTCCCAAAAGCATATTTCCATGTCCATAGATGATGAGCTGGAAGGGCTGAAGTCTTAAGGCAGAAAGCTTGTTCTTTTTCTCTTTGAGAAGCTTGTTTTTACACGTAAAGAACAGTAAGACAATAGTGAGACAATGCTCTTACAGTAGGAAGACAGTGGAGATATCATGTGTTGATGCATTACCAGGACTCCAATATGCAAAATATAGTTTCTTTAAGAGTCTTTGTAAATTTTATTTCAGGTTTAATTACACTACAACAATAATGATTTTAATAATCTTAGTACTTTACAAGCTGCTGATGGCAACCTTGAAATGCCATTAGCAACACTGAGTTCAAATAGTGATTTGAAAAAATCAGCTTCTAGATATTTCCATGAAACTGTTTAACTCACATGTCTGATCAAAATTGAAATATTTATTTAATCTTACCCCTCAGTATGTATGTAAACATGACATTCCAAAACCAGACTTCCAAAAGTTTACTACTAAGTACTTAAATGGAATCACAGATGGGAATATTGTTCAAGGTTGAAAGGTTTTAGAAGTAAATTGTTCCTTGATTAAATATTTAAATGCTCCTTCCTGCTTTTTTGGTGAACCATAAACATTTATTCATACGTGGATCAGCCCATCATAAATCCCTGAAGCCTTTCCTACGACATTGCATGCAGTTTTACTCTTTTCTGGCTACTTAATAGCTGATTGCCAAACAGTGGGGCTTTGTTGATGAATTTTTCCTACACTAATTTTGTAATTAATTTTTAACTCTTCTATCAGAAAAGAAGTTACAAGGAAGCTGTGTGCAAAGTTGCATTCATTTGCTGCCATCAAGAAATTAATTTCTTGATCTATTTTTTTTAATACATACGGGCAAATACCTTAAGAAAATGATTATGCAGGAAAGTTTTGGTAAAAGAAAAATAATTTGATTGTAAATTTCCAGTCTGACTAGTTAACAAATTAAAGGAAATTATTGAGATAAATCAATTTCTTACCTGCTATTTGAAACTTGATGTGGGCTAGCAGCACCAGCAGCCATAAATGGCTCCTGAGACCTTGTTTTCTCCGAGCCATTCAAAGGGTGGTAATGATATTGCTGCTGAACATGGGAGATCACAAAAGTCTCTGGTAGGCTTGGTTCTGCAGTACCTACCCCCGTAACACAAAAGGATATCAAATTTGCATTTGTAGAGCAAAGATAATCTCATAGAGTTCATTGCACTGCGGCTTGGAAGGGTGAAGCTGTGGTGTGGTCTGTCTAGAGGTTCCTCAGGACACATTCAGTGAACTGGGGACTTGAATATCTGGGATGCAGGATAAATGTTTCATTCTCAATTGATCTTTGAAAAAGAAATAATAGGGTATTAGGTGTTGACAAGAGTCTTCTATTCCACTCCAGGGTTTGCCATGGAGCAAGAGCTGCACTGGAGGCCGATTAACATGTTTTGCCATGAGATAGTATTGCATGCCTGGCAGCATGGGACATCATCAGCTGGGAACAGACTGGGAGACTGTGGGTCAGCTGCCCTGCACTGCGAATTGGGGCCACAACCCACAGCCCTGCACCGGGTCTCTGGGGGGGCTTCACTGGGTAAACCATGAAAACCTTCTCCTTCTGCCTTGGGACAACGCAAGGAGGTGAGTTACAGGGCAGAGGAGATGTTCCCAGTGTCACTGGTCACAGCTCCAGTTCTTTTGATCCTGGTCATTTCTTGGTGGAAGAGTCACTTGATTTGAAGGTGGGGAGCAGGAATGTGTTCCCATCAGTCGTGCCCACCTTTCCCTTACGAGAAATTACATGTAAACTTCGCAGAAACCCCGAGAACCGTTTCATAATGGTGTTGATTTGCTCAGCTCAGCTTCTGAGTCGCTGGCTATCAAAGGCAGGTATGTTTGGGTGTCACACCTCTGCAACAGGAGAGCTCTGAAAGGTTATCGCTGACGCAGTTCAGTCAGCGTGAGGAGGGGATCTGCATTGTCTCACCGAGGACCTGCCGGGTGGCTCTTTTTCCTCCTTTCGGTTTGTAAATAATACAACTAAATCCCATAACTGATTAAGAGCCCGAAGGACTTTTCTGAAAGAAAACGGTACAAATGGCTGGTTTTCCATCAGCTCGCAATCCCACAGATGAGATTAACTCGTTTACAGGTGCATTTCAAAGCCATCTTTGCAGAAAGGGCTGGTCTCACCCCGGGCACAAGCACCTGTACGATGCATTTGTTGGTGGATGCGTGAGCACTGTGTGCTAGTGGAGGTCTTGAAACCAGACCCTGAGCTTTCACTGAAAACTGTGACCCATAACCCCAGTAGGTTCCTCGGTTTTACAAGTGCCCCCTCTTTCTCTGCTGGATCACACTGAAACCCAGACCTAGACACACCTGTGTTTTACAAATATTGACATTCAAGGCATGGTCTGGATTTGGCCATGGTGCTTTGCACCCCTCAGCAAGCAAATGGTTAAGAGGGGGATAACGAAGGGAGATGGTTGGGAAGGCAAATGCCGACATGAGGCAGGAGCCGACGGAACGGCATTCTGGTTCATTGCACAGAGGGAAGAATAGCACCCGCGGCATGAAGTTATGCTGGATGCCTATACATTTTGGGGTGTGGTGAGAAGCATTAATGTGAAGGTCAAGTGTTCAGTGATATGTGTGGATCCTGTATACCTGCATTTTTAGCATTGCATTCTTTAGAAGGGCTCTTCTTTTTTGAAAACGGATGTCTCCTGGTTTGGGTTTTTTGCCACCAGATAGGGGTGCTTAATGTTACAGGAGCCTGAGTGATTCTCTTGTTGGAGTCTCCTTTAAAGAAGCACAGGGAGAAAATCATAGAATGGTTTAGGTTGGAAGGGACCTTAAAGCCCACCCAGTGCCACCCCCTGCCCTGGGCAGGGACACCTCCCACCACACCAGGTTGCTCCAAGCCCCCTCCAACCTGGCCTTGAAGCCCTCCAGGGATGGGACAGCCACAGCTTCTCTGGGCAACCTGAGTAAAGATCCATTATCATGTCTTTACCTGAAGCGTGAGTGTGCTCGTGGGTCCTGCTGCTCTGCAGGGGATTTGCAGCTGCTTCTCTTTTTCACCCATAACACACGCAGGGAGGCCATGGCTGCCTGAAATGCAGGTGCAGCCATCCTGGCTCAGCTTAAAAAAAAATGCAAAGCAGATTCCCCTTCCTGCACCCAGCCCTTACCCACTGCAGTGTGGGATGTTCCCTACAGCGAGAGGAACATCTCTCATCCCTTTTGCTCTCCATCAGCAGGAACAGCTCCAAATTTCACTGAAGGTGCTCCGAGCAGCAGGGAGACAACGGTACTAGCGTCACTGTATCAGTGTCACTGCCCTCATAGTTTATGGTCTGTGCAGTTTATGGCCTGGCTTTTAGGTTCTTGCATCTCCTTTCAGACTTCCCTGGAGCAGTCTGATGGATGTGCTGTGCTACCTCCCATCTCTTTCTAGAACAGAAGTTTCTGTCTAAATCACTCTGCATGTGATGAAATGTTAATAGAAACCATCTTCAACCCAAATTCTCTTCTTGGATGAGCAGGAGAGGGCACGAACTGCAGAATGGTGGCAGTTGCGTGGCATGGTCCTGTGCTGAGCTGCCTGTTCTGGCTGGGCAGGGTCGCTCTGGGTGATGGAGATGCCGTTCTCACCTGGTGCTCCTCACACTCGTTTTCCCACTTCCTCATCTCTGCAGAGTGGCTAAAGAAGCAGGTAAACCACTGCCAGCAAAGCCTTGCCAGCCCCTCTGTGCTCCCTCCATTCAACTGCTTTTGGTGGTATCTGAGGGCTTGGAGGTGCCCCACTGCGTGATGGAGTTCGGGGAGTGCAGCAACACCCACAGCACACCCGACCTGTGTTACACAAAGTTCAGTTACCCCTCCGCAGCACCAAGCCCTTGCCCAAGCAAGGTCACGCTTGGTGTGGAGCAAAAGATGAGGAGTGAGAGGCCGACCTTGGGAGGAGTGACAGGTAATGGCAAATATCCTTGGAGAAGCACTAACAACGGGGGTTCATCAGACTGTGAGTCATGAGAGACAGTGTGTGCCTTTCCCAGTGTGCTTTGGGGGAAAATATTGTTATTAGTGATCCAAAGTTTCATAACATCTGTTCTTTCCAAAATCTCCTTTGCCACCTTAAAGGATTCAAGCACCATGAAAGCCTGGGAAAGCTAACTTTTTATTTTTCCAGATGTAGAGAAATAGGAAAGGAAAAAAGCCTATTTCAGGTTAGGTAGGGATGACACAGGTGGCAGAAGTGTGCTGTGGAGAGAGAGCTTTGGAGCCCCAGCCTCACTTACCATCTGCTGTTTACTTCTTACTTCCCTGGCTGAAAAGATCACGGGTGAGTTGATTACCTTCCTCTTCACCTAACTTGTCACCTGGGCCGTGACTTTCCTCCCTGCAAGGAGACAGAAGAGCAGCGGTCCTGGTCCTACTGAGAGATGGTTGGTGGCAGGAGAACCTCATCTGGAGAGGAATGAAGCATTGTTCCTTCCTGTGAGCCCGCTCGTTAGTAGCAGAAGGCATCCTCTGGGGGGTTGCTGCAGGCAGATATTTGTGGGAATGAAGTCCTCAGACGGATTTAGCAAACTCATGCCAGGTTCGGAGCCTGCAAAGTCAAGATATGCAGTTTATATAGAAGTAAATTGTGTGGCTGGTCTGCCACCATAACGCAAACATGGTCCAGAGAAGCTGTAAAGCAGGAACAGTGAGAGTGCCTTTCATTAACTGAAGTAAGATAAAAATGTCAGTAATTCTAAGGATCTCCTCAGTATGCACTTCTATTTTCCACCTCTTTAATTAGGATAGCATAGGTTGTTGCTCTTAAAAAGAGAGTTTGGACTACAGCAAGCTTGAAGAAACAGCTTTCTGTCACACCTGAGATGTCTGAATAAAAAAGCAATAGTCGGTGGTGGAAATGTATAATATTAAAGTGATATTTTTTTTTTTAGGTTTTCTTCAGCAAGGATTGATAGACGTGCAAGCCAGCCCTAATGTGAGCAGATTTACATCCTCCACCCCGCTCCCCAGGGCGTCTCAAACTATCCAGCTGAGCGTGAGAGATGTTTCGTTCTCGAGGTCTATCCAGCTCAGAGCTGCTCCGAGGTGATCAAAACCTTGTGACCTTCACTGGTGATTGCTCAGTACATGTAAGATTGGGGGTGAACATCACCCACGTAACTCCAAGGAGGGCTTGTCCACCTTGTACCTTTGCTGAAGTGGCATCAAAGCTAAGGCAAGGGATTGCAGGGGTGACCAGGAATGAGTCAGTACGGAGTCATGGTGTACCTGGGCATTGTTCTCATACATTTTCCTCTTAGAAAATGATGTTTTATTGAAATCTAAGCTTTCACCAGATTTTGCCCATTATATTCTGAATGCAAAGTCAAACATGCAAATAAGGCTGAAGTGTTCCATTTTAAAATGACAAGAACTTCACATTTCCATTTTTGCTTTCAAAATAATTTTTGCTATGAAAATTATCACTTGATGTAATAAATTACAATAAGAATATAAAAGAAGCCTGTCAAAATGACAACAAAATGTTTCAAATAACTTTTAAAAAACTTTTTAAACATCTCATTTTGTGCTGAATTTCTAAATATGACATTTCACTGCACACTGGAGTGAAAATTGAGTTTGAAATTACAGAATTTCCAAGGAAACAGACATTTCAGTTGTCGTGTAGGTGTAGTCTTAATGCACTAAATGTTTCAAACCCCAAACTTTGATTGGGTAGTGCCAAGTAGTCAATAACAAATTCCTGAAATCTGTAAAATATAACAGACAGAGTATAAGATAAGAGATATTTTGTCAGTGTTGCTTTTAAAACTCTCAAAACTTCCTGCATTAAGAGGGACATGCAATTTGGTGGCAGAAGTGTTTCGAGTCCCCAGCGGCAGTCCCCTCCTCTGAGATTGTCGGTTCCCCTTCCCTTGCTCCCTGACAGTGAAATTAAGTTTCGCTGAGAGTGAACTTTTGGTTCACAATACTTAGGCTCAGACAAGATTTAAATTAATGACTTCATCTGTTAAAGGCAGGTGTTTTAGTAAAAGGCAAAGGGAGTGGCTCCTATTCAAGACTGGTTTCCAGTAATACCCAGTTGGAAACAGCGCGGTGGCAAGCCCAGCCGGCTGACTCAAACGCTGCTCTCCCTGATGTCTTCAGGACACTTGGCCAGTGTTTCCTTCACAGCCTTTTGTGCTCATCCTCCTTGTGCTGGGAGGAAGCAGAGGCCGGGGACAGTGACACCCAAAATGTCTAAGCTCTGGCTTGGGGGAAGTATTTCTCAAACTGAAGACAGAGGTGTGCAGAGCGTCACAGTCTGGCTGGTCTCTTCCCTTTCCTTCTTTTTGCCCTTTTTTGCCTCTTGCCATAGGTTCCTAACCAGTGTTGCCTCTGGGGGCTTGCCTACAAAGACCATATTTTAATTTGCATTTTGCTCCTTCGTGATAATTTATCCTTGTATTTATAACAAACAATGGTTTCTTCCCCATCTGTATAAAAATATATAAATACATGGAAATTGTATCCACTTAAAGCATTCGAGAACGAAAGGTCTGTAAAGGTTTCTAAATGTTGCACAGTTTTACTAGCTCGAGGAACAGTTTGTCAGGGGCTCAAAGCTGGATGGGACACGAGATTTTTTTCTCCACAGCCACGTTGCAGATGTAAGGTTGGGAAGAACCCCCCGTGCCATCCTCCATGTGGTGAGTGTTATGAGATGATCTGCCTTACTTTAAACTGAAATACTGAAATTGCATTGTTGAGGTGTGAGATCAATGTCTTGAAAATGAGTGGGTACTCTGCAAAAGAGAAAAAAACCAACCAAACAAAAAAAAAGAAATTAAAAAAAAGAACCCAAACACTAAACCGTTGCTCATTCGAAGGGCTTGGGAGTACTCCCTGGGAAGGAGCGTATCTTTTGTAGCCAGTAGATTGGCAGGCAGGAAAATGGGGTTTGAAATGTGTTGTCAGTGTAGCTTTTTGGTCCTGTGAGGTGTGGATTTCTCTTTGAGAAATAAAATCTCTAGTACTAATACTTAAGGATTGTCTAGGAACAACATGGGGAAATTTGCAAAAAAGAAGATTCTTTTAAGGGTTTATGAGTTTTGGTCCAGATCATAACACTTGAGACTTTCTTGTGGAATCCTCACTGTCCTTGTCACTGCCTTTACCCATCACTTCAGAGCTCTGGAGCAATCCCACCCACAAGGAGAGGACTTTTTGTTGCTGTTTATGCTCTACCTGAGCCAGCTAGTTTGGGGAACATCTGAGTTTCAGAGCTCTCCTGGGATCCAGCTCCAGGCCATGGGGCTCTGGAAAGGAAGCTGAACTTCAACCACCCATGGATTTCTTCTGCCTTCACAGCAGGGGACAAATGAAAACTTTCAGGTAGCACTTCAGGCCGTCTTGTCTGACTGACATCACTCTCATCACCCACCAAGTCGGTTCCCTGCGCAGCTGGAGCACCTTGAAATGCAGGGCATGTTGGTGGTAGATCTCAAGTGTACTAATTTGCCCTGAATCTGGCCCTAAGCTCACTCCTCAGAATCAACATCTGGACCTGAGGGTGAATGTCACCTTGAGACAGGCTTTGAGGCCACTTGGAATGCAGTGAAGGTGTCCCCTGCAGAACCTAGAGCAATCACTAGACTTCCCACAAAGTGCTTTTGAGGGTGCCCAAGCTCGTGGCTGGCTCTACCGTCAGGCTCAGAGCTGCATCTGGAGTTGGAGTGCGATGGATCTTTTTTTCTTGAGGTAGTTGGAGGTTAGGGAATTACCTGAAATTGCTTGAATTAAGGATGCGCATGTGAATTGAATTTTACACGCCTTAATTGTAACGTTGGTAGCTAAACTGACAGGTGGATAACAGCAGCCTAGATTTACTAGGGTTGATATTACAGAAGCATTTCTGGATGTTTCCCAGAGAAAATGTGTTGGCAAGTGCGTCGTCTAAAATCCCAGTTTCAGTGGTACATTAGGAGTGCGAGCTTGGGCTCAAGAAATAGTCTTAGAGTCTCCTAGAGGACTGAGAATTTGACAAGAATTTGTGACAGTTGGCATTGTCTGGGTGCAAGTGTCTGTGGGAAGAGGAGGGAACTGTCTTTGGAATCTCACTAAATTCTCAGGCAGAAATTGCTTTATTGTACTAATGAGTTTCCAGATCAAAAGTACTTCATCTGAGTTTTAATGGTGCTTGACATAAAAAGGTTATTTGAATTTATATCAGTGCCTCCTCCTCATTCTGGTAGCAGTACAACACAGTATTTCGGAAGATCATTTTTTCTCTTTTCCCATACCATTCATTACTGAATGAAATTCAGCTTTTTTCCTTATCTAAAGTTGGAATAGTCCAAGCAGTCTCTTTTCATATGGAAATCTTCCAAGTCTTTAGCATTTCTTCTTGCACTCTTTGAACTTGACTTATATTTTCTAAATGAGGGGAACAGAACTGTTTAAGATGAGGAGGTATCATCGCTAATGTAATATATGGCGCTATAATATTTTCATCATTAGATAAAACCTATATTTAAATAATGCCTTACTGCTTTTCTGGTCAGAATGCTTTGCTGAGCAGATGTTTCTTAATGAGCTCTTTACAGTGACACCAAGGCCTTTTAGTTGATTTACAATGCATGAAGACCAGGGGTAGTTCAAACTGTTTCTTCCCATATGCATCACATCGCGCTGACTTTAATCTGCCATTCTATTGCCCAGCTGATCTTTCTTTCCTGTCCTTCCCAAGTTCCTGAAAATCCTTTCATATTTGGGCCTATCCAAAGCTCTCTCACATCTAAATAATTTTCTGGGAGCCGTAATTTTCTGACATCCACTGTACACTGTATTTTATAGATCATCACTAAATATATGCAGTAATCCTGTCTCTTGCACAAATTGTTCGGATATAGAGCTGCTGATCTCTTTCCATGCTGAAAGTTTGCCTCTTATTTCCCACATTTTGGGTTTTATCTCTTGACTAATTTCTCATCAATGATAAAACTTTTCACTGGGAAACCATTTAATCCCACAGCTTGGACACCACCACATCGCTCTTATCTGAGCAGCTTTGAGCCTCCATCTCCTTGTAAGAGGTCCCCAGAATAAAACGGGGGTAGCAAAGATACCCATGTGGTGTTGGGGATCCCTGCAGATCGAGGGTGTTCACATCCCTGTAAGGCAGACTCAGCTCATTGTTGCTGTGTGCTGTGTTCTTCAGGATTCCTTCAGCAGCTTGCAATTTATTTGTTTTGCCGGAGTGAGAGGCTTTTGGAAGTCTCTGAGACAACGTGAGCAAACAGCAGAGCCTCCACCAGCTGGCTCCAGGATGCTCCCTCCTCCTCGGGTCTGGCCGTCACTGCTGCTAGCTGGGACTTGCCCAAGAACAATAGCCGAGCTCAGAGCTCTGTTTGATCAGGGCTAAACCCTCTGTATCTTTGGGGCAGTTTCAGGGGTGAGGCTTGAGGTTGAAAATCTCGTCTGTATATCCTTCATCCACTTCTTCCAATGCTTTTGTTTTCAGGGAGGATGTATTAACTGCAGGGCAGCTTCAAAAGGAGTAGTAGTGACATATTGCTCGGTGTAAGAGCATTTGGTCTCTCGAAACCAAGCACCTGATGAGAGGCGCAGCACCTTAACCACAAAGCAACGTATGTGATTGATGGGGAGACTGAGCCTATGGGTGTGGGCAAAGAGTCAGGAATGAGATACATCAGGGCTGGGAGAAAAGGGTCTGCTGAAGGTCAGATCTTGGGTCCTGTCACAGAACAAGGGAAGAGTTCGAAGACGATGTGCAGGTACAGCTGCTCTCCCAGTGACCCCAGTGAAAGTCCTGCCAGACAAGCAAGTGGTGGGAAACCCTGTCATCTTGCATTTGGGTTTGTGGGGGCCATGTGAAAGGACAGGAGCATCAGAACACACTGAGTATGGAGAAGCTTAAAATGAGCAAGAAAAGCCTGGCAGAAAAAGACCTGGGGGTTCTAATTGACAAGCGGCTGAATACGACCCAGCAGTGTGCTCAGGTGGCCAAGAAAGCCAAGGGCATCCTGGCTTAAAAATAGTGTGACCAGCAGAAGTAGGGAGGTGATTGTCCCCCTGTACTCAGCACTGGGGAGGCCACACCTGGAGT
>JAOXNO010000015.1:1830818-1845260 GCA_028565335.1 Limnodromus scolopaceus | reverse complement strand
TTTGGTGTGAGGGTGGTGAGAGCCTGGCCCAGGTTGGCCAGAGAAGCTGTGGCTGCCCCATCCCTGGAGGGCTTCAAGGTCAGGTTGGAGCGGGCTTGGAGCAAGGTGGTGTGGTGGGAGGTGTCCCTGCCCAGGGCAGGGGGTGGCACTGGGTGGGCTTTAAGGTCCTTTCCAACCCAAACCATTCTATGATTCTATGAAATCCCAAAGAATAGGGGAGATAGTGCTATCAGAGACACCTGAAGAGATGTCCTAGATCCACTGAGATCAAAGGTAAGGTCTTTTTATTTTTCTTGTTACAGAGTTTGCAGGAATGAGCCCAGTTTGGCTGGTTTTCTCTCAAATAAACTGGCCTCTGCAGAGTCTGGAGCATCTGACCTTTCAGAAGGATCAGCGTGGAGGTAAAAACGTATCCTGGCATCCCAGGAGAGAGTTCCATCTGGGGACAGGGCTGGGGGAAGCCACAGCACGGTGGGGTGGCAGCCCCTGCCACTCTGGCTGCGGGAGGGTGCTGGGAAGCTGACGGCTGCAGAGGATTTGGAGAACTATCCTCGATCCAACCCCTCGTGCTCGGGGGATTTGAACCGGTTACTTTTCTGATTCCACCCACTTACAGCCAAATGTGGTGAGTGCTGCTAAAACCGCTGTACGTGGGATTAAAAGTGGATAATTAGCCCCAAGCTTTTCTGTTGTCTGTATCTGCAGGAGGCTGGAACAAAACTCTGAGTCAGAAAAAAACAGTATTTAGAAAATGTACCAGGCCCGGGCAGAATAATCAGTGGCTGGTAACGACTATTTATCTTGCCACATTCAGTGATGTCTCCCGTTTTAACGTCCTCACAGGGTTTGCAGGGAAAGGGCATCCTGTAAATCTCAGAGGCACGTTGCTCCAGTGGGAGATATTGTCCTTCTCACTTCACAGGCTGGAGAGATGCCTCGAGCTGTAACCTGGCAGCCAGCAGAAATATGGCAGAGAGGCAGAATTTCACCGCAGAGCACCTTTGCCGTGTTGCAGGGAATTGATGTTTCTTTCCGAGTTTAGCCCCAGCTCCGTGCCTCTCACGTAGCAATCCCCACTGCAACAATTTTAAACAAACCTTTAATTTGTGATTCTGTCCAGGCTGATAATCCCCCCGCCGGCACATCCAGAGGAAATGAGTCTTGTACCATGGCAGGCTGTAATAACATATCATAATATTTCTTCCCTTGGGAAATCCTGCCAAGGGCACCAGAGATGTCTTGTGAACAAGGATGAATGGAGCCCTGCAACCCTCCTGTGAAGCAGAGCAGATTTCTTCCCATTTTGTAGACAAGGTAAGGGGCACAAAAAGGTTCCCGGGAGCTCAGGAAGGTCACCAAGCAGGGAATAAAACCCAGGAGTCCTGGCTCCCAATCTCCAGGTGGTTTAATTGCTAAATACAGCAGGCTCATAATTTCAGTGAGCTGCCATCGAGGATTTGTCCCCCTGCTTTCCATGGAAGACGATGAGGCAGTTTGACAGAGCTACTACTCTGTAGTAGCTTAAGCATCAAAAGAAAAAGGAGAGAGGTTTACGGGAGCACGGCTTAATTCACATTTGCCTGTCAGCTCGGAGCGTGCACATGTTCGGATATCACAGCTCAAGTAACTGATAACCGCTCGTTTATTAATCTCTGGTAACTCAATCTGCCCTCTCAGCCCTAAGTGCTGAACAGAGATGATGCCCTCAGGAGCTGGAGATCAATTTAAATTTTCAGAAGCCTTGGTCCCTGACTCCCTCCCTAGTGCCAGCACTCATTAGAATAACTGTTGAGCGGATTTTCTGTCGCGTAGCTGATCCCAGCCCCATTTCTAGCAGCCCTGGCTGCCACATTCTCCTGTGCTGGAGAAAGAGCCTTTAATATCCACGCCATGGTGGGCAGAAGGGCATGTATATGCTGGAGAAGTCTGGGATTTGCACTATGAGAAGCTCCTCACTCCACTTTCAGGCCAATCCTGAGGTCCTCTGGGTACTTTCATGTAGCATCATCTGGAGGAGAGCGGGGGCTCTGGGGCCCCACATCTTGCTTCTTGCTCGTTGCTGGGTGGTGCTCAGACCCTTTGGGCAAAGCACCCTTGTAGGTGGCAGTTCCAGCAAAGGATTTGTAGTCGGACTAGACTAAAGAGATGGGGGAAATGTCTCTGCCCAGGGCAGGGGGGTTGGAGCTAGATGATCTTTAAGGTCCCTTCCAACCCAAACCATTCTACGATTCTATGAAATCAGCTACCAAATCAGAGCAGGATGTGGCCCAGGCCACACAGCCAGCCTGGCAGGGGTGGGAATCAAACCGAGTTAATAAACTCCCTGTTTAATGGCCCTGATGCAAAACCTGATTTGCTGCCTGCTCCGTGTGCTCTCGCTGCAGGGACCTGGGCTTCCTCCCAGCATCACCACCCCCCAGCTGGCTGCACTCCAGCTGCCCGCCTGGACTGGGACCAGCCCTCTCAGTTCCACCTCTCGGGGATCCTCATTGAGAATTAAGAGCCCTGAAAGTGAAGGTGGCAGCAGCCCAGCGCTGCTGACCTGGGAGGCTCCGCTCCATTAGCCCCCAAAACGTTGCTGACCATGAACGCTTTGATTCTGGCATTGCAGGTTCTGCTTCTCAATAAAAGCAAAACGCAATTTATGAGAGCACGGCCAATAATGTGAAACTCGCTTTATCGCAGCTGGTTAAGGAGCAGTTGGCAGCCGTACCCGGTGGATTGGTGTGGAGCAACTATTTTGGGAAAGCTGCTGTGTCCTGAAAACAGAGGACGAGCCGGGAGAGGGACCCCGACACCTGCAAATGTCCCACCCCGCACCCAAAAAACTGGAAACTGGCTGTAAAGTGGGTGTGATCATCACTCTTCTCTCCTCGCCAGCTGCAGCTCGTGTCTTGGGGGGCTCAGGCAGCCTCCTGCTCTGCATTTCAGCAGTTTCAGCCCTTCGAGAACCTGCTCTCACCTGGAGATAAAGGGCAGAAGCTGCTGAGACTGGGGGTACAGCAGGAGGGAGTGCTGGGCTGCACCAAAATATCCTGTGCTACCTAACTGCTGGGACAGGCAAGAAAGAAGCAGAGGTGAAAAGGGTCAGTTGAAACGTTTTCACTTTTATTCAGACATTTTATTCATATGGTTACAAACCTGCAGCCCTCCCACCAACTCTCCAGCTTGCCCCATGCAGCTTCTCCACTGCTGCTGCCACCCCTCCTGCCTCATGGACATCCTGCCGTGGCTGGTGAAACCCCAGCCTGATGCCCAGCCAAGGGCAGTACCATTTCAATCCTTTTCCTCCAGGTAAAGTGACACATCTGACACCCTCATGTTTGAGCCTGGCAGGCTGGGGCATTTGCAAAAGTCTCTCTTTCCCGAGTCTTTAGGGAACCTGTGTTTCTCAGGGCTGCTTTGCAAGATCAGTGGAGAGTGAAATTCGTAGGCTTGAGCTGCGGAGGGTGGGCGAGGTGCCTCCTGAGGATCCTCTGCAGCAAGTTCTTCCTGGGCGTCCCAGAGGGGACCTCCAGGCTGGAGCTGCTCCTCTGATAGCCCATCCCCAGGAGCCTCCTCTCTCTCTTCTCTGCTTCTTTGCTTTCCAGAACATCTGTTAGCTGGATGTCTCCGAGTGGGCTGGCACATCTCCTGGGCAGGGGAAGCCCCACTGGAGTCCTGTAGGCCTGGCTGCCTCCACCATCCTTGTGACCAGTGGCAAGGGGACTTGGCTGCTTGTGGTCCCTCAGGCCTCCACCCATCCGGGAGCAGCCATATCCCCCAGCAACATCCATCCTGGGGTGTCTGTGGCATCCTGTTTCCTCCTGCCAACTGGGACGTATCACAGCAGCAGGACCTCGAGGGTGACCTGAGCCTGAGTGAAAAAACGCCTCTTCACTGGTGACCTGTGGGCTCTGTCCCAGGGTGACAAAGCCATACGGGGTGGTGACCATGGGGAGGTGGGGCAGGGACAGAGCTGCCTGAGCGATGGGGTCTGGGACAGCCTGCGCAGTGGCAGTGAGCCTGGCCTTCGAGTAGGACGAGCTGGAGCCGGGCACGTCATGGTCATCCTCCACTGCTGGGTCCAAGATGCTCCTCTGGGCCATCCCCACCGGCTGCCCCTTCTCCTTGCCTGAGCACCTGTGCTTGTCCTGGATGTCCAGAGAGGGGATAGTGAACTGCGGGATGCGGTCGGGGGTCACCACGTGGAGGAGGAAGATGTCCCTGGAGCTCTTGCCCCGGAGCGTGTGGGGACAGAGCATCCCCTCGCAGCGCGGCATGGTGGGACCCGCGGGGCTCCCTGCGGCAGCGCCGGGTATTTATGCTCCGCAGCCAGCCCTGATTGCTCTCTGCCCGGTGACGTGCGGTGACGACGGCTGCCAGGTCCCTGCACCTGCTCCCTCCAGACCAGCAGCAATTTGTCACCCGGCCAGGCACGGAGCAGGGGGGGACAGAGGGAGGGGGACCGGTGAGGAGACACTGGTCACCAAGCTCTGCTCCTGTGGTTCTGCTCACGTGCAGGGCCACCGGCCGGCTCCCGTCACTCGTGAGGCAGGAGTCAGGGGGGCTCCGAGGAGAAGAGGAGGGGGATGAGAGGGGACTGCGGGTCTCGGGGTGGGAGGGAGCCGCTTGCCGGGAGCCGGAGGGAGAGCAGCGAGCGGTGGCCTGTGCAGGATGAGTCACCGTCCGTGGGCACCAAGTGGAGCTGCACAGAAGGGGCAGCCGGAGCTGAAAGCGGGAGACAAACACTTCAGCTCTGTCTAGCAAAGCTTCCATCAGGAAAATCTCCGCCTTGGCCCACGCAATTACCCAGAGAAATCAGCAATTCCAACCACTGGGGCCCCCAAGTCCCTCCTCCCACCTCTGCTGTTGCTGGGGCTGGTGCTGGCTTCTTTCTCCCCACATCCCTGTGCTCCCATCCCTGCTGGGGATGGGACTGTGGCGGGGACTGGTCCCAAGCAGCCCCCGGGCCTGAGGCCGCGGTGAGAGGAGGCGTTGTGTGTCCTCCAGGTGGGAGCATGAGACAGCTCTCCCAGCGGAGTCTCAGCCAAAGGCTGCTTTGCTTTTTCCACCTCCGTGGCCGGGCAGGGGCAGAGCTGCAGAGCTGGGCTGTCCTGCCGCCCTCCCCTTGGCTGAGGAAGTCTCCTCCACTGGCAGGTGGGTATCGGCTGCTTCGTGCTGGATCCTGCTCTGCAAATGGTGCGGAGAGAAAAGCAGCCCCGTCTCTGCGGTGCAGGGTCTGTCCCCGCAGCGATCCAGCTGGGTCGTTGTAACGGGCCATGTTCTGTCCTGTACTGGGAACCAAAGAGGCTCTGCTGTGGGTTTGGGGCTTGTTTTGCCACAAACAGGGGTTGGGAGCCTGGACAAGCCCAGGAGACCATCTCAGAGCATCGTTCCCGCTCATGATTGTCCCCCAGATGTGTGGCCAGTGTCAGGGCTACAAGCAAGGTCTGAGGACGCTGGATACAGGTCCCCGTCTCTGCGGGGTCACCTGTCCCACAAAACCCTGTTCAACTGGATGGAGCAGGGAGGTGGGTGCCCCATTATCCAGACACTGTAACCTTCACCCCCAGGGCCATGCCCACATGCTGTGCCCACTCCCCAGGTCCCGCCGGGGCTTGCAGCAGGGCGTCTGTTACCTTGCAACAGGGCAAAGTGAAAACCAAACACTGAATGCCTTTTCCCCATTCCAAATCCACCTGCTTGGTAGAAATAACAGCTGAAAATCCCTCCTGGAAGTTGAACTGGTCAGAGACAGGACCCCAGCCCATCTGCACATCCCGTCTTGAAGCTGGGGCAGGATCAACACTGAGCTGGACACGGGGGTCAGCAGCTCCGGTGTCCACACGATGCCCGGTGCAGCCTTTGGGTGTACAGTCTGCATGAAGTTAAAACCTCAGCAAGTGCCCAGAGCAGGGGCTGGGAGGATCTCCTGTGACATATCTTCTGGAAGGTGTTTCTGGGGGCTCAGCTAAGACCATTTTACAAAGGTGTGTTCACGTGCACACAGAACTGATGGCCACTTGGTCAGGCTGAGGTTTCCAAGAACCAGGCTTACTCCCTTCCTTCCATCTTTATTGACTAAAACAAATCCCAGCCCCAGGTTCCCCCCACTGTGGGAGCAAGGGGAGAGCATAGACCAGGAGAGATGCTGAAGGACCTCCCCTCACCTGGGGTCCAGCTCCTCCCATCGCTGGGGGCTCAGCAGGGCAGGTTTCCTGGCATCTCATCACCCTCTGGCTTTAACTATCTGCACCAGCACAGAGTGAGGGGTGACATCCCAAATCAGTCTTGGCTCAGCAAACTACAACCCCCAGGAGGAGACAGGCACCCTAAATTGGGAGAAAATAACCCCTTAACTGAGAGTTACCAGCCCTTAATCAAGGCACCAGGGCTCGTACCAGGGGAACCCCCATGGGAGGGTTGGGAGGGCTGCCCCACTGATTGGCGAGGCCGGCAGCTCGTCAGTGTAATGAGGAGCAGCTGGGCCAGTAGCTACAAGTAGCCTGAGGGCTGCAGGCTGGGCTAAGCCAGGCTTCTGTCTAGTCCAGGCTCTTGGGCTTCATGGCGCAGCAACAAAGACCATGCACCAGCTGTGAGCAGGTAGAGATCCTTCTGGTACCACAGGGGTTGTTTCTGCTGGGGGGGACACACTGTCAGAGCTGTTGTGGAGGGTGTCTGACCTTTCTCTCCCTGTCTAGGGGAGGCTGGTTACCTGCTCCTTCTCCAGCAGGTTCCTGTGCTGGATCCTTCAGCTGAGTTTTGTCAAGTACCTGGTAGGTGATGTTCCTGCTGCTGGAGGAGTTTGAGGCCAAGGGAATGGGGTGATAAAACCTTGAGACTGGCGGTTCCTTTGGCCTCTCTGCCAGATATTCTCTCTTCTTTCAGTCTCTTCCCTCTGCCCTGTGCTCAGTGTGTGCTTGTCCCCCGCTTTCCTGCCTGTCCCAGATCTTGTCCTCTGCCTGGTTTGGTCTTGCTTTGCTCCCCGTCTGCCAATGGTTGTTACAGCACTTGTGTCTCTCCTTTTCTGGGCCAGGGAAGACGGGAGGCCTTTGGGGAGAAGCCACAATCTAACTGGTCCTGTTTCATCTGGCTGGAGTTGGTCTCGATCTCAGCTCCACATCGGCACAGAGCAGGGTTTAAGGTTTTCTACTGAAGACTTCTAGACAGCTGGAAGTTCTCCCATGACCTAATGTAGCTCTCCCTTGTTTGCAGCTGAATATCCTTCAGAAAGCATCAGTCTGGATTGGATTTGTGGTCCCTCTGGAGACCATTATCAGCAAAGTCTACCCCACCCAGTCTCCCACCAGGCCCAGACGATCTGCCAGGAAGCGCTGGGGGAGACTAACCCGCCTCCTCCTCTCTGCTGTCCCCACCAGGATTCAGAGCATCCTGGGCTACCTGCCAGCAGACTGGGGCCAGAGCAATACGCCCAAGGGTAAGAGCTGTGGCCTCCTGAAACACCCGAAGGCTTTGCGGCTAAGAAGGACATAGCATGACATCAAAAGATGTTGGGTTTGGAACCCCTGTGCCAGGCAGAAACCTGGGGAACACAGAGATGTGTTCATTTTGTATGTGTAGTGATTGTGTCTCCTATGAATCTCTGCAGAGAGACAAAAAACTCTGACCAGCCCATCTAAGAAAGCGAATAAGAGGAAGCGGGATGACGTAGCTCTGGAGGAGCAGGAGTCCTGGTTGGTGGTACTGGAGAGGGACCTGCCAGAGGATGACTCTGATGACCTCACATATGAGGTATGATGTGTTGAGCAGGTTTGTTCCTCAGGGGCTGAGCGATTTGGAGATGATGGTGTTCAGCCTCTGTGCTCCTGGTAGACAGGGAGTGTCCCCGCACAGGTCTGCAGTGGAGCTGTAAATGGCTTTCCTTTCTGGAACCCCTTTTGAGGGCTGCAGGTTGTCCAAAGAGCGCTTGAACACCACTTCTTCAGGTGTGGGTGCCACACTCATCCCATAACACTGAAGTTTCCCTTTGGTTAATGTCCCTGTGAAGCACATCTCTGTCCCCCCTGGCTATTTGGCTGTGGTCCTCAGTGCTGTTGGGAATGGGACCGGTGTGTCCTTCCTCAGGTTGTCTCTTTTTATTTTTTTTCCCCAGCCCTTCGACCTGGAAACAGATAGCGAGGAGTACGTGTCCCAGAATGACACTGAAGCAGACCTGGAGCTTGATAAGCAGGATGGGACCATTATGCTGAAGGACTCATCAGATCTGCAGGTAAGTGGACCTCCCCCATGCTGGCTGCACAGGCTGTCCTGGGTAGACTTGCAAATACTGGGCTGGAAGGATGCACTTCAGTCCTTGTTCCCTTGGCTACACAAGGAGAGGTGTCTGGAGTGACTCAGACTATGTTTCTGTGCTGCTTTTCCACAGAGCTGCAGTCTGACCATGTCCCTGTCCCTGCAGGTGGAGGGACAGGAGCAGCCTGTTGGGGCCAGTGATGCCCCAGAGCCGCTGGCAGCGAGCACAGAGCTGGGCTCAGAGGATCCAGCTGAGTCCAGCAGTGGGGAAGGCGCTCCAGATACTGATAGCGGTGATGGTGACACCCAGAAGCCACAAGCTGGTGTGAGCAGTGGAGATGGCAGTGAGCAGGAGGCTGATGCAGACTGTGATGACAGCAGTAGTTTGTCACAGTATGGGGTAAGGACTCCTCTGTGCTGAACCATACATCCCTCCCACCCTCCTTTGGTGCAGGGCAGGTGTCACAATCTCTGTGCTTGGAGATGTTTCAGCCTGTGAGGATGTCCCCAGGCTCTGAGCCCTTGCGACACAGCTCTTCATTAGCTTTGCTGCCAAGTAAGACAGGAAAGGGTTGTATGGGCTCTAGCTCTTCTCTCTGTGAAAAGAGACAACCTCAGTCCCCATACATTGCTGACTGGATAGTGACATGTCCATCACCCTGGAGTGACAGGACTGCCGGATGACACTTGAGCATCTTGTGCTGGTACCAGGGGAAGTCACCTCAGAACCAGAGCTGCTACCAGCAGGTCACCATGAGCCCTTCATGACTCGCTGGCCTAGATATCTTGTGCTTTAAAATGGGGAGGATTTGTGGGAGAGTCTTCATGGCTAGCAGCTTCATGTGGGGTCCTTTACTGCTCCAGATCCATCTGTTGCTGAAGCACTGGGGGATAACCTCCCAGCTGGTAGGGATATGGAGGGTGAGGAGAGGTGCAAGGTGGGTTGGTTCATACTCAGCAGCTCACCCCCCAGGGTCAGTGATGGCCGGCCAGTGTTATAGGTAAAATATCTTGTGTTTTCTAGGATAAGCAGGAGCCCTGACCCATGGATCTGGACCTCTCCTGTGGCTGCAAAGTGCCTGGTTCTCTGTGTCCTTGAGTAAGGTGTCTGATTAAATGCTATGTTGATTATTTTTTTTTGAACTTTATAATAAAATTACCCTATTTTTTCACATGAATTGGGATGCAATTGTTTGTCAGTACCTGGAGCTGGCAGGTTCTGCCTGTGCACCAGGTGGCAAGGGAGTACTGCTGGTGGGAATCCAGGGCATGGGGCTGCCAGTGGGACCTTCCCCTCCAATCCTTCCTGTGGAGAGGCTCTTCATGGCTGAAACATGTGGTGGGAAGGAGAGGGGTGCAGGGAGTGGGGATGCAGTCTCAGGCTGAGTAGAGCAGGGTTTCCATGTGGCACTGCCTGAGCATGGCCACACTGACTGATCTCCAGGTGTCTCTGGGCTGGCTGGCTGCAGAGGTGCAGGGTAGGTACCTCAGCAGAACCTCCTTCCATGTGTGTGACATCTCCAGAAATGCAGAAGGTAGCGAGTCTCTGTCCATCGAATAAACCAACCAACTTAAATGGAGCCCATGTTGCTCAGTGAGCACTTGCAGGTCCCCAGTCTTCCTGGCTTCTTTACGCCTGGGTGTTCCTGCACGGAGCCTTCTCCCTGCACGTGGATCCTACAGAGGACCCTGGTTCAGTGCAAGAGCTGGGCAAAGGGCGATTTGGTGTCTGGAGAAGTCAGCTGGGATCAGAAAGCTCCTGAATGCAACCCAGAGTTCTGGAGGAACTTGAGATTGGCCAGGAACAAGTCCCAGAACCTGAAGCTGCGAAGAGCAGTAACTCCTCCAACTGTGAGTGTAGAAATGGGAACAGCTTGGGGTGTTTAGTGCTGTGGCTCGGGGCACGCCTGGAGGCTGTGTCTGATGCACGACTGCCTCGAGCTGTGTTTGGGTGTGCATCAGCTTGGTCTAACAATGCTCCAACTGTTAAAAATAACTGTGGCACCCTGCAGCAGGGATGTTGTGCTGAACAAGCTGAGCTCCTGAGGTTTAACCTGGATGGGTCAGGCCAGCTCTGCTCTGAGCACGGCAGCCACTGCTGCCCACCAGCTCAGTAGTGTCTGTGCTTGCCCCCTGCCACGGACAAAGCCTCTAAAGAAGTATAAACCCTTCCGAGCTCTGAAGGGAGGGAAGTGTTGAGATGCCCTGAGGTTTTCTTCTCATGTTTCCCAACTCATATGGGCTGCAAGAAAGAGTGGGAGTTAAAAGTCCCAGGGAGCTGAAAGGCAGGGCAGTAATGAGGATGGAGGTGCCCTCGCTCCCAGACCCTGCTGTGATCAGGGATGCTAATGTCTTTCTAATTAAAGATTGTTTTTTCTGTTAAAAGCTGCTCTGGGGCACATTGTGCTCCATGCAGCTCTTCCTGCTGGGCTACAGTGATTGTGTGAAGGGCTGCTCTGGCCAGCAGTGAACCATTTAAAGGAAGAAATGCTTGTACTTTGAACAAGAGGCTGAGTCAGGACACCTCTCCTCAAGCTGCAGCCCTTACACCCTCTCCAGCACTGGAAAGCTGGCTTTGCCCATACAGATCTGGCCAGAGACCTGCTGCTGGTTCCTTCTACCTCTGCTTTGGTGGGGCATGCCTTGGATTAGGCAGAGCCTTTTTTCTCCCAGTTATTTGTGCACCATCAATGCACAAATATGCACAAGTGAACAGCCCTGAAGCTCCAGTAGTCATAAAGATGCTCAACATCCTTCCCTGTGGCAGTGTCTCTTTAAATGCAGGTATCCCTCTTACCTGGCATTATCTGCAGCCACAATAGCACTGGTTTCATTACTGCTGAATAATAGCAAGATATCTTTTTTTTTTTTTTTTTTTTCCTGGAGATTGATAAAGGAGCTGATGTTGCAACTCCTGGTTATTATATTGGGCTCTGCATTAATTCACTTGTTCCTCGTTTGTGTTTGATAGCTCTCCCATTGTCTGCAGCCAGCGCTTTCAAAGCGGAGATTAATAAAACATCCTTTAGTGGCACGTAGCTAGGTAAGGGCTTTTTCTGAAATCTGTGCAGGCTTTTCCTGCTTGCTCCTGAGCTTTAGTAGCACTGGATGTGGCGATAAAGAGGAGGCTTTGTTCATTGTCTGGGTGCCGGGCTGCAGAGTGATTATGCCTTAAAAACGTAGTGAGGAAGCAACTAGCACTAAATCTGCCTCCTTGAGCTCACCTGCAAGTTAATTCTGTGCACGCCTGTCTGGGATGAGGGGCATGCCCGAAGCTTCCCAGGTCTTAAGCCCTGATTTTAGGAAGAAGAGACCTCCTCGGTGTAGTGAGGAGGAAGTAAATGGCTTGGTGGAGTGAGAAGGAGCTGTGGAGCTGCTGTATCCCAAGGTCATCCCCTTGAATCCAGCCCCAGTAAGTAGGTGTTTGCGTGGTCGGCGAGGCAGGGTGAAAAGGAGGGAGATGATGGTCACGCCGCTGCCTGTGTGCGAAGGCTCAGCCCGGAGAGAGGTGACCGATCGCCTGGGAGGTGCCCAAATGTGGCAGTGGCTGCTGGTGGCCTGATGGATGTCACCGCTGCTGGGGGTAATGGGTTCTGCAGGGCTGGGAGTGAGCTGCCCGAAACACCTGCTTGCACATGGGCTTCATTTAGCTATGGAAGGATAAGGACATCCCAGGAATACGTGTTTGGGGCATAAAGGCTGTTTGGGGGTGGTTCAGCCACCTGGCCATCGGGATGGGGTATTACAGAACCTTTTTGAGCACTCCTCTTGACGACCTCTTCCCAGCTGGGTGGAGTGGGGGGATGGAGAGCGAGGGATGGGAGAGTCTGTCCTTCTGCCAAAAGGCAAGAAGCTAAATGCTTTTGGGCATCTCTTCCCTTCCTCTCTGTTGTCCCTGTTCTTCCCTGTCCTGGTCTGTGGCATTTTTTTCCTGTTTGTCCCCCAGTGTGGGGAGGTGAAGTGCAGGGATGTCCCCCAGGCCATGCAGGGTGGCTGCATCCAGCTCAGTTTGGGGCTGGACCATGCAAGGGCAACCTGATGGAGCAGGATATTGAACTCTGGTCAGATGGAGATGCTCTGAGTCCTCCTTGGAGGACTCTGTTCTGGGAAAGGCCTAAGAGGGGATGTGCCCAGCTGAGTCTCTGCTGCACTTGGGCAGACCTGTGAGTTGCCCAAGTCCAGCCTTTGTGTGATTTTTTTTTTTTTTTTTTTCCCCCCCCCCTCACCCTTCCCCTGGGTGCCAGGAGCTGGGCAGAGGGGATGCCCATGGTGAGAAGTGGGGTGCTGGGGCTGTGGTGGAGGGCTGTGTTGAATAGCAGCTTCCCTCCCTCCTCCTCCACTCTGGAAATTTCCAGTTCTTGCTTTTTCAGGCCATGTTTCCCTGCCTCCTTCCACAGACCAGAGGGGTTGGGGTGGTGGGAATCACACAGACTGTGGGCCCCAGATCTTCACCTTCCCCAGCCCCAGAGTCAATTTGTCCTGGTGGCTTTGTGGGTGACACCAGTCCTACCTCCTGGTAAGGACCACCAAAGAGCAAGGCAGGTGCTGTGAGAGAGGAAGATGGGAAGGAGGGGGAATGGGGAGAGGGAGAGAAATTGAGGGGTTAATGGTGGGGAAGGGGGTTGAAGAGACAAGCATGACCCTTGAGGGAGCCTAAAGGGGTAAGCTAAGGTGACCCTGATGGTTGGGGTCCCTAGGGACATGGGGACCAAGCAGCCTGCAAAGGGCTCCACGCTAGACCTATGACGAGCGAGCTATGTGGGAAACAAATGGCTTAATTGAGGCAAAAATGATTGTAATTAGCATGAGCAAATCCAATTAGGAGCCACGGGCAGGTTACCTTGGGCCTGTCATTGGGAGCGCGGGGGGCTGGGGTGGTGCGGGAAAGGGGGCGGCGGGTGCTCCCCAGGGGCTGGCGTTCATTAGCATCCTCTCCTCCTTGGGCTGCTGGCTCCGTGCCCTGGACGGAGCCTAATTAGGATGGAGAAATGGATTTGCCAGGCTGTGCTCAGCGGAGGGGTGAGCTGTCGGCAGCGGGGCTGATGGGCAGAGCAGCGACCGCCTCCCGCAGAGCAGCTCCCGCTGTCGGCTGCTCACAGCTGGTAATCGAGAAGGTCAGAAACCCAATTCCAACCTCGCTCCAGGGCCAGAAGGAGAATTTTGCTCTTTCCTACACGGAGCAGAGAGAAATTGTTCCTGTTTGTCCTTTGAGGGTGACCGCCAGGTTCCTCGTGTGCCTGGAGGCTGCGGAGAGGGGACGTACTCAGCTGTAGCACCTCTGCCCTGGAAATAATGAGGTTAAGAGTAATTTTTAAAATTACAGAAGGTATTCCTTCCCTATCACATGCATACAACTGCCAGGGTCTCAAAACATTCATTTCCAGCAAAATCATCTTTATAGATCATAATTTCTGCTACAAATCTTTTTTTTTTTTCCTCTATTTTGGGAAACCATGAAACTGCAGTCTTTCTCTTCTTGTTGGGCTTCTGTTCGGTCTGGTCCCCCCCGAACTGGTTCTTCATACCACTCCAGCAGTGAGGGGCAGGCACTCAGACCCCCCTGGACCAAATCCCCTGCCTTTTCCAGCCCACTGTCCATACGCCAGCCCTGGGATGTGGGTGTGAGACCCCTGGGAGCAGGGACAGGGCTGGGGTTGGCAGCTGGGGGCTGCTGTGACTCTCATCCACCTCTGCTCGGGCAGTTGCCAGAGCAATTCTGTCCATCGGGGATGGCTGGATGGGTGCTGGGCTTTGGGACATCGCTGTGCTCAGCCTGAGGTGTTTCCACAGCTGATTTGCCTGCAGGAAATCCTGCTGTGGGAGAGCTGCTGGAGTAACCAGGGCTCCTCTGCTCCATGAACCTCTGCGAGGAAATTGCCTGGCATTTCAGCTGTGTGGAGCAGTCGATGTTCTGGAGGAAAGGGACACCATCCAGAGGGGACCTGGACAGGCTGGAGAGGTGGGACCATATGAGGGTCAATAAGGCCAAGTGCAAGGTCCTGCCCCTGGGTTGGGACAACCCCAAGCACAACCACAGGCTGGGTGGAGAATGGCCCTGAGGAGAAGGACTTGGGGGTGTTGGTGGGTGAGAAGCTCCACACGCCCCTCAACGTGCGCTGGAGCCCAGAGACCCCCCGCACCCTGGGCTGCATCCCCAGCAGCGTGGCCAGCAGGGCCAGGGGGGGATTCTGCCCCTCTGCTCCGCTC
>JAOXNO010000015.1:1700637-1715000 GCA_028565335.1 Limnodromus scolopaceus | reverse complement strand
CCTTGAGGGACTGGAAGGGGCTCTAAGGTCTCCCCGGAGCCTTCTCTTCTCCAGGCTGAACCCCCCCCAACTCTCTCGGCCTGTTCTCCCAGCAGAGGGGCTCCAGCCCTCCCAGCATCTCCATGGCCTCCTCTGGCCCCGCTCCAACAGCTCCGTGTTCTTTCCAATTTCAGTCAGGTTTCATTGCTGGCTGAAATGGGCTGTGATTTGCAGAGCTGTGTGTGAGGAGAGAAGCAGTAACACAGCTTAGTGCTGATGGAAATCCCTCTCCGGGAGGGTTCGGTATTGACAGATTGCTGCTTCTGTGCTATTGCACTTTATCAGAAAAAAAAAAAAAGAAAAAGTGAGCCTCAGATAAACCATCTGTCAGGCTAATCTAGCACCAGTCCTCCCGCCACGCTGTTTGTCCTTGTGTTGATAGCAGTGGCTCCAGCTGGCTCGTGGTGTGTCGTCCTTTGTAAGCAGCCTTTCATCCAACAACTAATCATTGTGCGAGAGGTATGTGGCCAAAATAACAGGATGTTTCTCCAAGGCCATCACCGTATCTTTTGGCCTGGTTGTCGGGCACAGCTGCTTTTCTGCCTCCCCTCCTCTTTTAGCCGGGAGAGGTGGGGTTCTCGCTGTCTCCAACGGACCCTCAGACAGCCTGAACGTACCCATCTCTCTAAGCACCCCGCTCCGAATTTTGGGGGGATTAGAACCATTGGGAGCTCTGGTGAATGAGGATTCGTGAGAAAAGTGTTAAAAGAGTTGGTGTCAGGCTGTGTCCCCGCATGGCAGCCCTGGGGGGTTTGCTGCAGTCTGACCCAGTTGCTTCTCAGCAGCAGCCTGGATCTCTGTGGGCTGTGCACTAAAGAGCAGAGCTCTGGGGACAATGTAATTAATTAGGTGCCCTGATTCTGTCTTGGTAAAGAACTGGAGGTGCATGGGGACATGCTTTCCTCTGTGCACGGTACCAGATTCCCAAAAGCCTCAAGCAAAGACAGGTCAGTGCTTCCTCCAAGTGCAGTTTAGCTCCTCGGATGGCTGCCCTCTGCGTAGATCGAAATCGCTTCCTCGGGGCCATTTTCCATTCTGGTTACCAAACCTCTTGGTGACCGTTTGCAAGGAGGCTCGGGGCGTTTTCAGTCCCAAATCTGGCCATCTTAGTCTGGTTCAGTTCCGAGCTGTCGCTCTCAATTTGAGAAGTCACTCTTTCCTCTCCGAAGCCTCTGGCTGCTGTGGGCAGCAGCTCCGGGCCAGCCAGGAGCCACCCAGGCTAAGGGAGAGGGGGCCTGGGCTACCAGCTTGGTCACGGATCATCTTAGTTAATCAGAGATGCGAATTGTGGCCTGGCTCTTCTGGGGAGGGAGAGAGTAGAGCACAGGCAGCTCCACCAACACCACCCGTATCTCTTTTCCCTGTCCCTGGCAGGTTTCGTTGAGGAGCCAGAGAGGAAATACTGCTTCGAATGTGACAGCGAGGAGCAGTGTCAGGAGTGGATCGAGGCGCTGAAGCGAGCCAGGTGGGCAGAGCCGCCAAGGCCGGGTCTGCGCTGCGTCCTCCGTGCTGTTTGCATCCTGGGATCGGGTTGTGGTGAACCCGGGGAGGAGGGCGGTCATCTTCCCCCGAGCAAGCTTCCCCTCAGCTCTGAATAGCATCTGAAACTTCTCCACATCCTTTTCTGCTCAGCCTGCTGCACGGTCTGTTCCTCTCTTACAGCTATGAGTTCATGAGGAGGAGCTTGATCTTCTACAGGAACGAGATCCAGAAGATGACAGGGAAGGTGAGTCCCTCGAAGTCGGCTCGTGAGGTGGTGACCGATGGGCTTGGATTGGAGCAGGGGCTGGTGATACTGGGTCCTGCCACCGGCCCTGCAGAAGGCTCTTTGCTGCCATATGTATGAGAGGGAGCCCGTAGTGAGCCAGTTCCTGGAGCCGTGGTCAGTCTTCCTCTGCCGAGCAGCCTGCGTTGTGCTCAGCTCCAGCCCTTGTACACACGCTCTTTGGAGCAGCCCAAGGTTCCTTCTGGTTCTCTGGAGGAGGTCACAGGCAGCTCTGGCCACATCAGAGCGTACGTGGGCTGAGATGCTGCTCGCAGCTCTGCCAGGCTCCTCGAGCCCCCTGGGCAGCTGGGCCAAATACAGCCCGTGAACCTCGGTCACCTTCTGTCCTCCCCGTGGGCTCCTCTTCCTGCACCAGGAGCAGCAGCTGGGGGCTGGACTGGGGTAAATCCAGCACACAACTGGGAATCAGTGCCCAGCCCAGCTCCGGACTGGGAGAGGGACAGTCCTGCTGGCTCCCCTCCTTGTCTCATCTCACCGGTGCCTTCCCTGTGTCTTGCTGCAGGACCCCCTGGAGCAGTACGGGATCTCCGAGGAAGCCCGATTCCAGCTGGGATCACGCAAGCAATAACCCCCTTGCCTGGCCTGAACTGGCTTCTGCCCCCAGAGGGTCACCCCCCGGCCCCCCCAGGAACAGCAGCAGTTCCCCACAGCGGTGACCAACTGACTTTTTAATTTATTAGCCAAATATTTTTATATGATTTTTTTAAGGGAATTCATTGCACATTCCCGCGTGCCCCAGCGGTGGAGGCAGCTGGGCGTAACTGCTCCCTGCAGCCCCTGCCCTTGAGCCGAAGCCGCGCTGGGGTGGGAGTGAAACCCAGAGCCGGGGAGGCAGGGACCGAAGAGCTCCCAGTGCCTGCTGTCCTCCAGCGCTGGGGCAGGCCCTGGGCCAGCCCTCGCCCTCCTCTTCCTCCCTGCCCTCTCCTGCAGGGAGCTGCTCGGCTTTTCTGGCTCGGGATCCTCCCGCAGTCAGGGCAGCCATGGAGGGTTGTTCATCCACTGGATGTAGGAGGATGCTCCAGCTGATTGCGTTTCTGTGCTTGTGGGGTTAACCCTATCTTGCCCTCTCCACTGCAAAGCCATTTTGGGGGCTGAGAGCTGCAGGCAGAGCCTGATGGCCAGGCTGTTGGGTGAGGAGGAGGAGCTTGAAGCCTTCCTTTAACACCGGGAGAGCTTAGCCCCAGCTCAGGCTGGCAGGGAGGGGGCCTGTGCCAAGGCACCAGCACCAGCCTCTTGGGGTTATTTTCTTCTTTTTCCTTCCCTGGGCAGGTGGTGGTAATTCCTAGAGGCGTGATGAAGCTCACGCTCCAGACCATTAGAGCACTCTCACAAATGCATTCGAGAAGGAAGCTGCAGAGCAGGAGGGAGCGAGGACAGGGCTGAGAGCTGGGTGTTGGGATCCTGCCTCCCTCTGCAGTGCCGGGGGCTGGGCTAAGCCCTGCAGTCACTTTCCCGGAACAGAAAGCCAGATGGAGGGGGTTGTAAAACAGGAACTGCTCCGCTTTGGCTGGATGGTTGAGCTTCAGGGCACGCAGAAGCGAAGCCCGGGGAGCACTTGAAGGCTGGGCATTAACGCTTCATTCCCTGAGCCCTTGCTGCAGCTTTTCTCCCCAGAAAACTGCGCCAAGGTCACAGGGAGCTGCCGGGAACAAGGGCTGCCTTCCCCTCGGCTCCTGTGACAAGGAGATAAGCGTTAGGGAACAAAGTCCCTCCCGGAGGCTCTGCACCTTCAGCCATCGCTCTGGCTGCAGGAAGGAAAGCTGTGCCCAGCGCTGAGAGACAGAACCATGCTCCCTCCAGCTGCCCCCAGGGCTTCAGCAGACCCAGTTTCCCCAATTCCCGCAGCTCCCCTGGAACTAGACCAGGAAAAGCTCCAGGAAAGGCCCCCTGGGAAGGTGCCAGGTGCCGTTGGCTCCGGGAGGAGCTCAAATCGCTGCTGGGGCAGGTGAATGCAGCAGGAGGGGGCTTGGCCTGAGCTCTGGGGGTTTGTGGCTCTGGGTTTGTTGCCCCCTGGCTCACAGAAAGGCTGCTCTGACCAGCCCCTGGGGAGCGTGTGGGGTTGGAGCAGCTGGTGCTGGGATCTGAGCTTGGAGGGAAGTTTTGGGCCCTTTCCCTTTGGCTGGGAATCAACGCCAAAACAAGAGCTTTAGTGGCCTGGCCTTTCCTCTTTACCTCATGCTGCCGGGTACCGGGAGAGCGGCAGATGTCACCGATGCTTTATTTTTAACCTCAAAGCCAAGATTTTTTTTCCTTTCCCTCCCCAGATAGTCCCTTTCCCTCCAACGGTTCCAGGTGCTTGCTCCAGAAATTACCAAAATAAGCAGAGGGGCAGCTGCCCTGCGCCATCAGCTGGGGCCTGGCAGGGTGGCAGCAGAAAATAGGGCAGTTCCGAAGACAGATGGCAGCTCCGGTGGAAGCAGCAACGAGGGATTAAAGGCAGGAACAGAGGGGAGCTGGTGCTTTAGGGAATTAGTGTCCTCAGATGACTTCAAAGTGCATTTTAATCCTCACCAGCCTGCTCCACTTTACCTCAGTGCAGGGGCACGCTCCTGCCGCGCTGGTGAAGCTTTAGTTACTGTGAAAAAGGGAGGTGTCTGTCTGGTTGCTCCAAGAGGATGGACAGAGGGATGGACGGATGTGGTCCAGGCTCGGTGGCGGCACAGCCCGAGCTCCGCTGCAGCCGTTGCTCCCTCTCCTGCGGTGTGGGCCGGGTCTGGCAGACGTGGGGCTCCCCCCAGCAGGTCTCGCCGATGGGGGGGTTCCCTTCGCAGACGTGGGGTCCCCCCCACAGGTCTCACGGCTCCGGCGCTGGTTTTCCAGCAGCGAGCGCTGCCACGGCTCCCACCGGCCAGGTCCAGGGGCAGAACATCCACGTCCCGACTCGGCTCCCCAGGGTTCCCCATCAGTGAGTTCTTCAAAGCACAAAAAGTCAGCCCACCTAGAAAGGAAACCCTGGGGGTCCTGCCAATAATCAGCCATTTCTAGCAAAAAAAAACCACCCCAAAAAAAACCTCTAATTGTACAGCGAAGGTCACATCACCGTTCCTGCCGGCCACCTTCAGCAGCTTCCCACCATGTGCCTTCCAGGACTGTCACCGGTGTCACACGCCGTTCAGGAGGCAGTGACACCCACCATCCCCACTGTACGTACAATGGGCATTTTTATTTTTTTAATTTTTTCTTTTTTTTTTTGGATGTTCTGGGGAACAGTTGGGTGAGCGAGAGATAACCCCACCACTTCTACGACATTTCTTTACGGAATGTGAGCCAAATGCTGTGAAGCGTTACGGGGGCCGGCGCCAGGCCCAGTAACGGACTGGGATCAACGCGTAGAGTAGGGCGGGGACACTGGGTTAGGAATCGGAGTGAGGGACGTGGTACTTGTGGACAATGAGATCTGCATCAAATGCTGGTGATTTATAGATAATCGTTCATTTTTTTACACTGGTCACTGCTTTTTGTAGTTCGGTGGCCTCCGCAGGGGCTCCCTGAAGGTCTACCGAAGCCATTTCTCTCTTGTACAGCGAATAGTGCCAATAAAAACTTAAGTTTGACTCTTTTTGTGGCGGTCGGAGCTGTTCTGAGCCAGCAGAGCCGGGGCTGGGGGGGTCCCACCAGGCGGCTCCACAGCCGGAGGGGGGGTCACCTACGAGCTGCAGCAGATCCAGCTCCAGCCCCAGCCGCCGGTGGCTCCACCAGGTCATTTTTAGAGGCTTTCTGCCACCGGAGCCACACGCTCGGCTAAAGCTTTGGTGACAAACTCAGGACGTGGAGCTGGGCCAACCTCAAAACCTGAAAACCTGCCGGGAACCAGGAGCTCCACAAGCGCCCGGTGAAGCCGGGGGGGGCGTCATCTCATTTTAAGAATCCTCCAGGAATTCGCCTGGAAAGCGTTTCGGCCGTCGCTCCCCAAGTTTAAATACGTTCCCCCGACGGTTCCAGCGTCACGGAGCTGGTGAAATTAAATGGGGAATGTCCCTGAGGGGGTTGCAATGGTGTCCTAATGGTGTCCTAAACCCCCCAGAGCTCGGTGTCCCCAGCGCCGGAGGAGCCGGGGTGCAGGGAGAAGGTTGGGGGGGGGGGTGTCCCTGCGCCCGTCGCTGCCGCCGCAGAACACCCCGATTCCTCGGCGAGCGCCGTCGCCGGTGGCGCAGTGACACTCCACAACAGCACGGTGTATTAAAATACATACACTTTAATATAAAGACAAAAACTCCAAAGCATCGTTTTTCAATTACAAATCAAGGTAAAGACACAAGAAATTAAGTGGAGGGAGGGGAGGAAAGGAAAAAAAAAAAAAAAAACCAAACCAAAACTAACTCTTACATTGTGGAGAATTAGAAAGGCAGGGTGGAAATATATATATTATACATACATATATACACACCAGAAGAATTCACGCTACTTCTATGGAAGAATGAAAGGAACGACAGGAAAACTTACCGGTATAAAAAAAAGAAAAAAAAAGAACCAACAAAACAAAACAAAACAAAAAAGATAAATTAGGGGAAGTTTGAATTTTAAATAATTCAGTTTAATAGGCTAAATTATATAAACTAATTCCTATTCACTAGGAAACATCCCATATCACTGTTCTAAGAAAATGGGGTTTTTAAAAAAAATCCATCGAAAAATGGATTTTTATTAGTAGTTAAAAGTTTACTAATCAATTCCTGAGCAACAGCAACCTCATAATCTACCGCTTTCCCCATCGAAGTCCCACTCAGCGAGGGCAGGCTCTCACTCCTAAAAAGTTTAAGTAGAACAGAGACCTAAAAAGTTGGTGGTTTGTTTTTTTTTTTTTTAAATTTGATCGCTTAAAAGATTAATAGGTTAAAAAAAGCCAAGCAGGATGGATCAACCCCTTCCACCTTCTCCTCGTCAACTCCAGAAACCAGCCCTTTCTCAAAGAACGATTCGACTGCGCCAGAAAAGCCGCCAGGTGTAACCTTGGGAAACCCTAAGGATCACAAACTTGGGAACTTCAGGGTTAACGTCGTCAAACTTGGAATTTTAAGATGTGATTTTGGTTTTTAAACTCTAAAAACTTAAGAAAATTAAGTCCAAAAGAGGGTTGCAAACAGCAAGTATATTGGAGGAGTATTTCCCATTTTTTTTCGTCTCGGGTTTAAACCCTGAAGTTCACAATAAAAGCATTTTTTTATTGCAATATTCAATCTAAATAGATATTTATATACTTATAATGCATAAGGATAAATAAAATATGGCACAACAACATTTTTAAAACTGGGAATCCGTCATTGAGTGACAACCCGATATGCAAACTGCAGAAATGGTGGAGCAAAGAAAAGAGGAAAAAAACCTTTTAACAGCCATAAAACTTCGAATTCTCCTCCACTGACCGTATCTGTGCTTCCAAAAAAGCCAATTCTTGGGATTTTATTTTTTTTTTTTTCCCCCTCAGTGCTGCAAAGATAGTTCACAAAAACACTGTCCAGTTTCTTCTCCCCAAACTGTGATTTTTAAAAGCCGTTCCTGATGGTTTGCAGCCCCCGGTACGACGTCCCCCCCTTCACTGGGGACCCCATCGCTCCCCAGGCTCAATCCTCTTCGTGCTTCTGGCTCAGGCAGAACAACAAAAGCCGGATTTTCCCGGACACCCACCCCCGCGAGTCGGGATAACTCCCTCCAAGGGAAAAAAAATACATCAATAATCTGCAGTTTTCCATACCCTCTGTTATTAAAAGGACCGATTTCAGCACGGAAAGCAAACGGGTCACACAAAGGACGTGATCAACCAAAGCCACCCGAGGTCAGCGCTGGGACAAAGTCACCGAGTCCTAAAGAAGGGCTCTCCTGCCATCAGCCTTGGGGGGGGACAAGGGCTCTCCTGCCATCAGCCCTGGGGGGGGACAAGGGCTCTCCTGGCATCAGCCCCAGGGGGGACACCACATTTGTTATTAGAGCTCGGGATGATTAGCACCAACCCCAGACCCAGCTGGGAAGGAAGGACACCGGGAAGTCCCAGCCGGGAGGGGAGTCACCATCAGCAGCTTGAAATCAAGCTCCCGGAGCTGGACATCTCCTCGTCCAGCAGCAGCACGAGCTGGAGCAGGGCAGGGACCGAGGGCTGAGAGAGCAGCCTTTTGTTGTGTAAAGGTCCCAAATCCCCGTCCAGAGCCACCCTGCTGCCCACAGCGACCAGTCCCTGCTGCAGGAGCATCATGAGGGCACAGGTCTCACAGGTCCTCGTGCCAGGGCCACCAGTGGGTCCACAGGAGTCACAGAGGTGGGCCCTCTGAATTAACTCAGAGGAGATGGAAGCACATGGTGGCCTTCAAACTGCTAAAAGTGACTCTGGGTCCCACCAAAACCATCACCTGAACAAGAGCTGAGTCCATCCCCTGCCCCACGGCACAAACCAGCTCTGCATCTGCCAATGCTCTTCCCTGCTCAGACTCTTCTCCAAGTGGAACCATAACAGGTGAGGGGAGCAGATGCTGCTCTAAATCCACAATCCTGGTAAGAATCAAACCACACAGGTCCCTGAAGGCCACCCCAAACTGCCTGTCCACAGCCTCGTAACTCCAGAGTAGACCTTCTCCTGGAAGGGGAAGCCCAGGGGCACACAGAGGCCCTCTGAGGGAAGGCTGGGATGAGGCAGGAGGGTAAATCAATCCTGGTGTGGAGACCCAACCTGCAACCGCTGCTGTGGCCCCACCGCATTCAGGATGAACCTGCTGCGAGAGGAGCAGGCGAGGCAGATCTGGGTCCCATCACTCTCATCCTGCTCATCCATCTCCCTCCCGCTCATCCCTCCCATGTATTTTCCGAGGCAAAGCGACAATCCCAGATTAACCTGTACAGAGACCCCTAGAACAGTCTGGGTGGGAAGGGACCTTTAAAGGTCATCTAGTCCAACCCCTGAAGGAGCAGGCTGAGGAAGAAGTGTCCCAAGGCCTCTGAGAAGGAAACTCTTGTCCCCAGAGGGGTGAGAGTGGGCACCCACACGTCGGACCCCACTGAGCCGGGCCATCCACCCCGACCAGCGCCAATGGCCAAGCAGCACAGAAGCAACGTTCCAGTATGAGATGTTAGAGTCGGATGCAATGGAAGAGCTTCTCAAGCCCAAAACTCATCTGCTCAGCAGATTTCAAGTGAAGAAGTTACTTGCTTGGGTATAAAGTTTGATTAAAGAAAGAAAAAAAGGCTACTCAACACTATGACTTGAGATTCAACAAGTGACAAAGAGTTGGGTCCTGGGGATTTGAAAGCTCTTGATGCTCAAAACCAGTGACCAGTAGATCCCTTCACGACCAAGTGATACAACCTTCCTGCCCTGGGCACTCTAGCAACTGCAAGTGCCATCAGACCCAGACCCTACAAGCTCAGCTCCATCCCCACATCCCCATCCCACCGGTGAGTCCTGACACTGGGGAACTCAGGGTTCACCTCTGCCTGAGCCAGGTAGGGCGAGCACAAACCCTGCTCTAGAAGATAAAGCAGCCATGAGGAAGGAAGGAGGTGAGATGGAAGCACAATTTCTTCGTGGCCAAGGAGACAGGAGTTCCTGCTGTTAGAAGAAACTAGTCAGAGATGGCACTTTGTCTCCAAGTGTTACATACATCCAGGATGGGCTACACTCCCCGTTGTTGGTGGCTTCTCCAAGAAGCACATTCCCCTTCACCTCTCTCCCCTTGCACCCACAACCGGAGTATGGGGGGTGAAGACACTTCCTATCATCACGGTTGTCCAGCCTGATCCACGCTTTCCTAAAGGAAACAGCCTCCTTTGCCCCAAAACAAGAGGTGACGCAGGGATGTCTCGACGTCCCCGTCACCCTGCGCAGCAGCTCGGGTTCAGCAGCCCAACCCTCCACCTCTTCCAGCCGCCTTCTCCCTCACCAACTGAGAAGTGGCTGCCGGGTGCCCCACCGGGGGCTAACGGAGGGATTGTTGCCGAATGACTAATGGGCAGCGAGTGGAGAGCTCAGGTTTCCTGCTCTTGGAGCTCTCTCAGCTTCACAGCACGGTGGGTCTCGGCGGACCCGACCCGGGAAGCGCGAGCCAGAGGTAGCAAATCACCAAAAAAGGAAGAGTGCAGCACGGGGCTGGTCCCTGGGGCTGGCGCTCAGCAGCAGGACACAGGTCCTGCTCACAGCAACGCTCAGGAAGTTCCTTGTCTTTTTTTGGCAACGGACGCGCTACAAGATGGATCTTTGCTTCCTGATGAGTCCCTCGCTGGCAGCGGCGGCCCGGAGGAGAAGGAACACGTGTGACAGCCACGAAAGGACCAGAGCCGGCAGGATGTGGTAAGGCAGAAGGAATTCCTTTTTGGAAGCTGTTTGACTTTGATTACTCAAAATTATCTCCAATTATTGAAAGCAGGTTTCAGACCTCTGGCAGAGCGCTCCTACAGTAGGGTCAGGAGGGGCTTATCCTTGTAGCCATATGGATCAGATCTTCACGTCTCCAAGAGCCGTCCCTTCCGCAGCCCAGAGCAAGGTGAACGCTCTCCCGGGCTGCAGACAGAGAAGAAACAAGTTGAACTTGCTCGAGGTTATGGCAAAGCAATAGAAGACGAGGGAGTGGGGCAGACGACAGCGCAAATCTCTTGGCAACATCTCCCAGTTAATGCAACACCAAAACATCGGTCCAAAACCAGCCCTCGCCTGGTCTCCCATCTCTGTTCCCCCGAGCATCAGCGTCGGGGGCACCTGCCTGGAAGCACATCTCAGTGGGGATCATGAGGAGAAGGTGCTGGCGGTGTCGGGCTGGGGTGGAAGACACTGGCCAGGCCAGAGCAGCTCCAGGGCTGCCGAGATGGAAAGGTCGGGTCACCGGGAACGACAGCACTGAGATGAGGCAGAGGTAGATGAAGGCCAGTCCCACCAGGCCCCGGGAGGCTGAAGCAGATGCTCAGCAGGTTGGCCGCAGACCGAATCCCTTTCAAGTACGTCCCAACTACACATTTGTTCCTGGGTCAGTGTCTGGGTTCCTCTGGACTTCCCGGACGACAGCTGGGGAGTCACAGGCTCCAAAATCCTGGGTCACTGAAAACGCCTTGATCACACACGTGTGCTGGGCTGATATCTACAGCCTGTGCTGCCCATCTCCAGCGGCCGCAACAGCCAGTGGGTGACCACCCATCACCGATTCACCCCCTACCACAGGGGACACTGCAGGACAGAAGGGGTTTTGCTTTTCCACAACACCCACCGGAGCAGATGACAAACCAAGATTTGTCCAGGGCCTTTGCTCCGAAGGGTCATAGAATCATTTAAGTTGGAAAAGACCTTTATGACCATCGAGTCCAACCATAAACCTCACACCGCCAAGTCCACCATTAAACCATCCCTGTCTTGCTCCCCAGACACCGATTCCTGGCACACTGTGAACCTTGGGGCAAAGCAAGTAATTCCTTCAAGGAATTCCTTCAGCTGAGGAGCGGTGCCGGGAACCACTGGGCAATCCAGGCCTCCAGCAGATGTTGGGGAGCACGGCAAGTTCCACAGAGCTCTGGCCATCGGTTCCTCTTCCAAATGGGCATCTTTTCTTGTGTCCTGTGAGCACCTTGGGTGTGAGCACCTTCGGAGAGAGCACAAGGGAACCCCCAGCATAGAGAGCAAGGGATGGCACCGAGTTCTCTTGCTGGATTCCTCTGTGGTTTGAGACAAAGGGGGGCACATGAGGTCCAAGGAGCACCATATCTTGGTCCCTTTTCAGAAAAGGATCTGATAAAAGCAGAGTGATGAAAGGCTTCTACTTTTATTTCCTCATCTCTCGTCAAGGGTGTAAAGAGACAGGGGGGAGATGCAATTAAGGCTGCAATGCTCAGGCACAGCCCACCAACATTAAGCCTTCAAAGACCCGAGCATTCTGCCGGTGGCTGGGAAGGAAGGATGCGAAGGCAGCTCCGCAATTTCCAGTGACCCACAGATCTAGAAGAAGCTGGAGCTGCCCAACTCCCAGCTGCAAAACATCTGGGTTACATTGTCCTCCTGGATTCCAGGACATAAACTGTGTACGGCTCCTACGAGAAGCTACTGGATGTTTCTCAGCTCTCACCCTCTGAGCGTTTTTGCCCTTTTATCCAGGTTTTCACCTCGCTGTTAATAACTCAGCAGGGCACAGCGCTCTCAAGTCCTCTCCCACACGCCAAGCAGAAAACAGCTCCAAAGTGTCCCCAGTTTCCAGGGCTTTCACTCCCTTCCCTTCCCAGTGAAGGAGACGGCAAAACTAGACCAACAGTTTCTGCGTGCAAAGGCTGCCTATGGAAGACACACTTAGGAATCAACAAAATTACTGAATTTTGTCCTAAATCTCTACAAAGATGGACAAGGTACAGAGAAAAGGGCCCCACTGATGTCGGTAGAGGGCAGGAGCTGCTACGGCCCCTCTCCCCCACCGCTCTCGTGAAGATGACCAGCATCGTGCCCACAACCCTTCCTCCTGGAGCCAGGAGCAGGAGAGAGCACCTGGGGGCAGAGGTATCTCACTTACTGTAAGAACAGACACCTAAAGCGTGTTTAACACATTAATTAATTAAATGTCCAGTGTTCTGTGCCCACGGGATGCTCCATCGGGGGGTGCGGGGTGGGGAGGGGCTGGTGGGGCAAGGCTCCAGTCTAAGGTGGATGCCCCATTGCTGGAGGTGGGAGAGTCCTCCGGGAGCAGTAGTGACCTGGAAGGGATTTGAGGACCGATGCAGAGGGGTCAGCGCTGCCCCTCAGAGCCCTGGGACCATCAGGCAGTTGTTTCCCCAAAGCCTAAATGTCCTTTTCTTCTACTCATTTTGCTGTTGCAATTCCCCTTCTTTGACTGTAGTTTCCTTTATTGGTGCTCGGTCCAGTCCGAGCTACAGACCAGCGTGATTTCTACCGGATAGATCACCCTTCTCCTCACTTTGTGCACTTGAATAAATAAGTCTTTACAAGTTTACTGTGCATTGTACAATCTAAAAATAAATGAAATAAAAGAATATGAAATTTATAATTTTTCATCACATCTCTATAAAATACAGCCGCTGCTCCCGAGCGGCACTTTCTGTACACGGAACACCAAGTCACGATACGATCAACTGCACCAGTTTGATAGTGGCAGCACGGTAAGCCAGATCGCGGTGTTTTTGTGAACTACCATTTAGACCTACTTAAAGCAAAGAAATACAAAAGCAAAAATGCACTTCATCAATAAATGGACACGGCTAAGCCATTTCTGAATCAAGTATCAAAACCCTACTAACAAAAAATACATCGTACTTGGAACAAAACCAACAAGCTGAGAAGTTCTGCTCCCTGCACCAGTACAGACGCGCTACGTTCCGTCTTCCCACCGCTGGTGACAAGGGCCTGACCAACACCAGTGATTCCCCACCCTGTTCATATGCCAACGACATCCCAAAACCAGTTACCGGGCTGGCTACCAAAATTCACAGTGACTCGAGTGCCACCAGCAACTGCAAATGGCCCAGTGAAGGAGTTCCAATGGGGCAGGACTTGAATTTCTCGTGATCAGATGGTGCCTGCACTGGCCACCCCAGGGGCCACTCCAGAGGGGAGCCCCGCGTCCTTCTTTGTAACGGAAACAATTAAAGACCACCCAATTAACGGAGCGCCTGGCTCAGTTGGGGTTAAAACAGAGCGTTGGGTTGGAAAGGCAGAAAACTGCCTTTCTCTGCAGCTCACGCCGCTGCGACCCACGAGGCCGTTGGGATATGAACAGAGCGAGTCGAATAAATAAAAGCTCCCACCTGCCTGAGAACTGGGTTTGGCGTCGGTCAACCCTCCAAAGTCAGCACCAAGGATCAAACTAGAGGCACAGTTCTGACGGGTTGAGATAGCACCGAGAGGAGGCTCTTTACATCTCTGCTGGTGTGCCAGTCCTTTATTAGTCAGAGAATTTAATAATAAGTCGTATTTATGATTCTAGGTGGAATAAAATAAGTCAAAATTGTTTTCACTTTAAAAAAAGATAAATACTTTATCTAAACTATCAACAATACAAACTGGAGCTTTAAGCATTTCTTCTGCCTTTTTTTTTTTTTCTTTTTTGCCTTTTTTTACTCAGATTCACAGTAAATATTTTTTTTTTTCTGTTGTTTAGGTCTTTTCATGTTTTTATTTTGTCCAGTAGTAATAGAGTAGAAACCCCTGCACAGGCCAGGTGAGCACCTTTCAGTGGAAGCCGAGTGAAGTTGGTCCACGTTGTCCTTGCATAGGTCACATTGGGTTGAGGTAGAAATCCTAGTTACCTGCACAACGGGAGGAGAGGAAGAGACTCATCTAAATAAAAGACAAAAATCTGCTGTGTGTTAGAAGCGTTAAGCATTTCTACGTTGCTCCGAGCCCTCAGGAGCAACTCTGGACCCAACCACGAGGAGAAAGGATGTCTCCAGGCAACACGCGGCCCCTCCTGGCTATTTCTAAAGCTTTTCTGAGTGTCACCATATTGAACTCCGTCCTCCTGAGACTCACCTCGAGTGCGGGGACAAAAAGCATTCCCTCACTCAGTACAGAATCACCTGGGGTTGGAAGGGACCTCTGGAGATCATCTAGTCCAACCCCCTGCCACAACAG
>JAOXNO010000015.1:1659684-1671941 GCA_028565335.1 Limnodromus scolopaceus | reverse complement strand
ACCTGGGCCAGGCTCTCACCACCCTCACACCAAACAACTTCTTCCCCACATCTCAGCTCCATCTCCCCTCTTGCAGTAATAATTAGTAATCGGGCAGGTCAGAGGAGGTATTAAGAAGGGAAGTAAAAAGCCCAAGAAATCACCATGGTGGTACAGATGTTTCCCCGTGAGGCACAGAACGAAACCCACCGACCAACCGGGCTTCTGCCGGCTGTAACTAAGCCCTTACTAGCACCGGCCGGAAAACTAATGAAAAAAGACTGGAAAGCAATGGGAAAAATTTTTAAGTTTGATTTGTTACCTTCCTTCATGTTTGCAAATCGCTCCTTCAGTTGATGATCCACCTCAGGACCAAAGGCAAAATTATTCACAAAAATAACACTGCAAAAGAATGGTCTGGTTAATAAACAGGGACAGGCAAACGGCAGCCAAGTAAAGTCACACAACCCCCCCCCATAACCGTACGTCACGGTCACTCAGAGCCTTTCCAGCCCCTGAGGTGCAGCTACGTCCATCAAACAAAATGCTCTCCCTGCACAGGGACACAGAACACCTCACCTGAACGTTCCCTGAGGCTGCCCATGTAATTAAACGTAAAAAATGGGAATGGGATCCTGCTCTGACATCCTCTCAGCACACGGCTGAGTTCCGCACCCTAAGTTTTGCCATAAAAACAAGGTGCAAAATGTCTTCACCCCTCTGCCACGGTGAGATGGAACACCAACACGCTTACAGCAGTTAATCCACACATGGAAAGAAATACTCCGAAACAACAGACACACGTTCATCCCACTACTTCTTCATGTGTGATTAAAATAATGCAGCAAAATGGCAAAATATATTTTCTCTCCTAAATTCCCCCATAATGCAAAAAGGCAGTTGGCATCTCTCAGCAGGTTTCTTCCCTGTCCTAAGCCCAGCACTTCACTCTGGCCCACAAGGGAGGGTTTGCATCTTTCTTTCTGGGTTCAGAAATCCAAGGAGGCGGGTTTGTTCCTCAAAAATACCCCAGTCACATGGAAACAAAGAAACCTGCAGATGGGTAGAATCACCCAAACTACAAAAATAGTTGGGAAAGAAACAGAACACGTCATCAAATCATGGACTGGTTTGGGTGGGAAGGGACTTTAAAGCCCACCCAGTGCCACCCCCTGCCCTGGGCAGGGACACCTCCCACCACACCAAGTTGCTCCAAGCCCCATCCAACCTGGCCTTGAACCCCTCCAGGGCTGGGGCAGCCACACGGATTAAAAAAGGCATAGATTAAAAAATAAATACCCCTTTATTTTTAAGAGCCTGGGCCTGGTCTAATGGTGCCCATTCCCTACCAGCTTCCAACAGGAGTCCTCAGCATCCCTGGGAAGCAGCTGAGATCCTGCTCGCAGGGACTGCAATCGCCAGCCCCACAGGTTGTTCCAACACGAACAACTGATTTCCGTGCAAGAAAACTCCCTTCCTCGTGCCTCCACACATTAAACGTGTTCAGCAAGGACACCGAGTTTGAGAGCAGCAGCCAAAGCTATTAAAAATCACGGATGAATAAAATGTTTATATACCAGGGGGGAAAAAAAAAAAAAAATTATTCTTGCTACGCCTTGCGCTTGGAAATTTGGGAAACCCTGCCTGGCAAGTCAGGCGAGCAGGGGGCTCATCCTCCTCCTTCCTACCACGTGCCAAAAAGGGCCTTGCAAAAGAGCCAAACATATCAATGGGACTCAAAAACATCCAGGAAAGGAAGGGAAAAAGACAGAGCTTGCCAGAGAGATTTTTTTTTTAGTGTTCATTCTGGCAGAGCATTTTGTGTGCACATGACAATAGTGCAGGAGCCCCTGGTCCACCTTGATTCCAGCCCTCTCTTCAGCATGTACTGCTCAGCCACAAGTAGAGGTATTAAGAGGATTAATCATAGAATCACAGAAGGGTTAGAGTTGGAAGTGATCTTAAAGATCATCTTGTTCCAACCCCCCTGCCCTGGGCAGGGACACCTCCCACCACACCACGTTGCTCCAAGACCCCTTCAACCTGCCCTTGAACCCCTCCAGGCATGGGGCAGCCACAGCTTCTCTGGCCAACCTGAGCCAGGCTCTCACCACCCTCACACCAAACAAGTTCTTCCCAGTATCTAAGTAGAGTTATTGAGAGGAACAATGTAGAGTTATTAACAGGAATTCTGTGTGCTCCACAGCTTGCTCACATCTCAGAGACACGAGCCCTCAGCCAGGCAGAAGCCTGTGCTGGCACAAAGGCATCCTCCCCCCTGAGCCCGGCCACCGGTCCCCGCTCACGCAAAGGGTGACACTTCCACTTAGGTGCTAAGACCGGGTGGCCCCGCTGGGAATTCAGCACCCAAGCTGCGGTCTCGTTAGAGAGAGGAGACCACCCAAGCTGCGGTCTCGTTAGAGAGAGGAGAGGCCGTTGGCAGGCTCGGACCAAACACCAACACCCAACAGTCGTGAGCAAAAAGCTACTTCTTTTTGAACGGCCGTATCAGAAGAAGGTGGCTGTGGAGCAGCAGGCAGGCAATTAGCTGCACACCCTGCAAATAAACATCTACCAGCATTTCTGCATAAGTCAGATGGACTTCAGCTATAGATAATTAAAAAAAAAAAAAAAAAAAGATTAAATTTGTTCCAAGGAAAGTTGCAGAGTGTGCACTTGGAAGAGCAAACGAAGCAAAACCCCACGAGGCTGCAAGGCTGGGACGAGGCTGCCCATAAATTAAAAGGCACCTCCAGAAGTTTAACCGAGGTGTATAATAACAGAAAAATCATCAGCCGGGCAGACGCCTCCCTGAAGGAGAACTCTTCAACCAGGGTCTTGGAAGCCATCCATACGTTGCCACAAGGCTGAAGACTTTCAGAGAGCCCTCTTTGACAACTGGCTCCCATTCCCACACGTAACAGGGTGGCCCAGTAGGTCACATAAAAATAAAGACTTTATTTGCTGTCCATAAGGCTGAAAGAATGCAAAGCCTTTAAAAATACAGAAGAGTATTTTATTGCTTTTAATAAATTTACTCCCTTTTTGATAGCATCAAAAAGGAGTGTAACCCTCTGTACAGACCTTCACAGAAATAAATCTTTAAGACAATCAGCTTAAATGAATTCCCATTTTAAGTTGGAACAGATTCACTTGGGTCTTTTACTTCTTTTTTAAATGGAAAATGAGCTTAGCTGTATGCACCAATAGCCAAGATAACTAGTTTTTGCTAGAATCACTGACACGAAGTACAAGGATATGCAAAACAGAGGTTTATATTTCTCTGTAGAACCAGAATTTATCTTGGATACACCCTTGTATGTAATATCACGGGACATGCATTTAAAGCCATTCTTCAAGTCAGAAAACTGGATCTAAAGAGGCCAGTATACGAGTTGGCAGATAGGTTTTTGGTATTTGCTGTGGAAATTCTATATAAAAAGCTGGCCAGGCTCCCAATTTCCATTATACAAACTCCCAAATATTCAGTTCATAAAGCAGCATTCAATGGCTGTACTGTACCTTGTGTTTGCAATTCTCTCTCGCCATTCTTCCGAGAGGAAGTCACCTCTTTCCAGCTTAAAAAAAAGACAAAGAACACAAAAAAATGACACACACACAAGGTTTAACGTCGTTCCTTTCTGCTCCGTATCTCCAAACGTGCTCTACCACCGCAGTGATTCTACTACAAAGAAGGGCAAGTGAATTTTTTGGGAAACACCAAGGAGATGAAGCCCCCAGAGCTCGGCCGCTGGGTCTGCCCATCCCTCGGGTCCCCAAGGTGCCCCCCTCTCTGTTCCCACCACCACAGGAACAAGGAAGGGTCTCCAGGTGTCACCCCTGCCCAAGGAAGACTGTGCTCCGTGGGGCGATGCCCTATGGCCCCCGTACCACAAACAGCCCCCAAATGCCCCCACCCATCCCCACTGACCCCCAGGTCCATCCAGCCCCTACAGCGGGGGGGGACTGGGCACAGTGTGTGCGGGAAACACTGCCTCGAAATCCAGGCTCTTGGTGCAAGGGGCAGACGAGCACCTGATTTTTCTGCGGTACTAAATACAAACCTTGAATGCTTCTAACCCTTCAAAGTGGGAAATCAAGTAACACAAAGGCTTTATTTGAAAATATTTATAGTTATGCCTTCAGTGACTTATCTAGTACCTTTCTGATGAAACCACATCAAGTCCCAGGTTAATACCCACAACTACGTGGCTTTTCCACACATTAACACCTTCTCATTTTGAAATGAGAGTGAAATCTATGGGCTGTGCTGTTTTGCTGTGCAGGGGTGAGGCAGGAGGAGGGTCGGGGGCAGGAAGATAAGAGGAGGAGAGGAAAAATAACATGCAACTATGTAATTGATGATGGTGACACACTTTGAAGGGGCAAGTAAGATGATGGCTTGTATCAGAACCTCAGGAACATCAAAGGAGCGACAGCGACTGCTTCGCATCTTCTTCCTGCGTATACTCCTTTGTATGGAGAGGTGTGAGCGTTTCACCTGCCAGCGCCTGTTCTCGTTCAGTGACAGCTCCAAGAGACGTGCCTACAATGGGGACACACTCAAGCAACTCCCACCCCTTGCTCGTGGAGCCAGGATCCCCATCCTGGAAAAGGACCGGAGCCCGGAGTCTCCCACCATCACCTTCTCCCTGTGGAGAAGCCCAACTGCACTTGGAGCCGCAGAAGGAACAGCAAACGGGGGGGGCACCTGCCTGAGCCACTGCAAAGGAGAAACCCATGGTGGCCAACAAGAGTGGGTCTGCTTCTTGGGAGGAAAGGAGGAAAAGGTCTGGGAGACCTTTTCTGGTTTGGGCAAGGTCTGAGAGAAGTGAACATTGAGGGTTCTTGGACAAGAGATCAGGAACTTTGTGAAGAGCCTTCAGTGTCAGAAGTGAAACGTGCTGCAAACAGCAGGTTAGCGTGAGTTAGTGAAGTTATTACCTGTTCCACCAAAGAGCTGGGCGAAGATAAGATTTGAAAAGAGAATTACTCCCTGTATTCTCGCACCTGCTGGGAGGGGATGCCTGTTTTGACATCCCCACCACAGCAAAAACAACACAGATGTTGGAGACTGAGTTCAGAGAGATCCAACCTATCAAGGTACTTACCAGGTATTTTCAAAATCTAAAGCAGAATCTCAATGCAACACCAGAACATTTCCAAAGAGCAGTGAGAACGTTTCAGTATATGAGGTGAGAAACACTTTCTGGGTCTCTAGCTGCCCTACTTGTGAATGGAGACCATCTCGAGATTATTTTGAACAGAGAATTCTGTCTCAAAGCCTTATCTGTTCTTGTAGGAAATCGTTTCATGGTTGAGTAACCAAGACACAGTAGAAGCAAACCCACATGTGAGGCAACGGTACTTATTTTACAGCAAGTTTTGCAAGTCAGCTTCTATACTGCAATCCTTCACACCCCGGTTAGTTTCTAATGTCTACATGAGGTTTTCATACACATACAGGAGAAAGAAAAACATTTGAGAAATAAGGAAGCATGATTACAAAGTCCTAGTCCAGCAAGAGAACAAAGAAGCGGCGTAACATGAAACTATTTTGAAATACTAAGCTTCGTATAAAGGTCTTGAAATCCAACCCAAGCGGCTGTTGGACTTGATTTGGAGCCAGTTACGCTACACGGGTCTTGCCTGTGTGGTGAGGGAAAAGCCCAATTATAACCAAAACCTCCGCACTTTAACCCGATATAACACATGGAGGCTGAACACTTTCCCCCCATCCCATTTGCTTTTGCAAGATATATCCACGTTATAATTCAACGGAACCACAGCCCTGTTTAAAGCCATCTATTTTTGTCCTGTAATGTTACCTGACCTCAGACTCAGCCAATACTTGAGGGAAAAATCTCACCAAGAAAAATAGTGGGGCGCAGAAATAACCAGATGGTCACCTGCGGTTGGGAGAAAATTGGGTATTTTTTCCCCTCTGGAAGCAAGACAGTGATTCTCAGGTCAGTGTTCTGCTAAATTGGGAAGAGAGTACAAACCTATCTGATGGACTACTCCTCACCACCAGTTTCTTCACCTGGGGAGCAGCGGTCAATAAACGATGGCCAAAAAGGAAGAAAGTAGGCTCTTCCCCATCAACTGGCACAGGGAATCTAACAAAATGCCCCCCCAAATCCCCATCAATTCTGTGGTTCCCAATCATTTTGAGAGTGAAACAAGAACTGGTAAGGAAACTCCACCTAATTAACTCCCGGCCAAGGGCTGCAGGAGCTAAACCAGTAGAACATGGTCCATCATGGTCGCGTAGGGAGAAGGTGGCACGTGCAAAGCAGCAGTGACAGCTCCAGGGACTCAATCTCTTCCCACCAGTGTCCCCACCCCCATCATGTTCCTCCTCTCTCTGCGAAACTTAATCTCCTTAGTGAATAATGAATGGAAGGGACCATCTGTAATGCAGATATTTTCATCTGATTAGACAATGCAGGAGACGTGCTTTATCTAAAAGGATAATTAGCTCAGCGAAATCCGCTTCAGAGAGCTGCCAGCCTGCATTGTTTCTAAATTTAGAAGCCAAAACAGGTTTTTAGTCAGTGTTTTTATTTTTTTTAAACTGATAAATTTGCTCTGTAGAGACTGCAGAAATACGCTCAACGGCAACCGATCCCCGTAACTGGAAGAAAACCAGCAGGTCACTGCCCGGGGGAAGCGCCAGAGGTGGAATCCAGCGAGTGTGAATTCATCACGTAGCAGAGCAACAGTTTGTGAAGGTCAGGCCCCTCTGGGGCGGAGGAGGGCTCCGTCCTCATCCTCGCCCCCGCGCCAGGCCGGGAGCTCTCTGGTTACGCTCCGTTTGACCGGCTCCCCAAAGCCATAAATTCACACGCAGAAGGTCTCATTCCAGCAGCCTCCCTGCAAACGTTTGGCTCACAAAAAAAAAAAAAAAAAAAAAAAAACCCAGTCATTTCTGCCTGGAAAAGTACACATGGTTATTTTTAGGTTCCTGTTCTTTTCAAAAATAACTGGAGGCAGGAATCCAAACCTCCAAAATGTGGCATCATTTCAAAGCCACAGGGGACGTTTGGAGGGCTCTTCAAATACCAAAACAACAAGTTTCCCGCTGAAATAGGGCATTCAAAAGTATCTGGGACAAGCAGCTCTCCTGCCCTTTCCTCAGCAGTGGGCACCGTTCAGCAGTGGAGGTTTTTAAGCAGAAGTGATGCCGGTTGTCCCCACAAACCAGCAGCTCCAACGAGAGACAACACTGCTCCTCCACAAACTGTTCTGCTTCTGCTCAGAATGGAGATTTCCTGGAAAACAAGCCAGACGGGGCATCCCCAAAGAGGGAGAACCTTCATGCCTACAGATGCCATGTGGCCACTGGTTCATGCCCAGCAAAAACCACCTGGGAGCCACAGGGCTGGGCCACGGAGCACCTTCAGCAGCAGGAGCTACTGGGGTTCCCCCAGGCAGAGAGCACGTGTGCGACGTCCATCCAGCCAAACCCCAGCCTTCAGCGACGCTGACCTGTGTGCTCCTACGCTTCTTTTGAAGACTTGTAGGTGTTTCCACCAACTGCTAAAACAAGCTTTAAGGGCAGAGGGGAAAGTATTTTGTTTTCACAACCCTGAGTAAACCAAACAAATCCTTGTCTTCGGCAGAAGTTCAACGTGTGGCTGCAGCTCCCACCAGCTTCTCTTGCAGAGACCTGCTCTGACCGATGCCCAGACGATACTTTCCCCCAGCAGAAGGGGCCAAGAGGTCCTGGGGACTGAGGACACGCTGGAAACTTTCTCCAAGGTTGCCCCAGGAAGATGCTGAAGTGCTTTCTGCTCCACGGCAACCTCAGCACCGTGCCCTACATACCTGGAGACGGCTCTGATTTTGAGGCCACACGAGGATATTTACAGTTAGAAACCATGAAAACCCATCTGCCTCTTAATTGCAATACGGCTTTTTAATTTGATGACTGCACATGTGCAGAAATTCCCCAAGACAGACTCTCTAATTATCTAGGCCTAATGACCTTAGAAAAGTCTCCTGTTTCCTTCAGACAACAGTTTTCTTGAAAAGAATGGGGGTAAAAGCTCATCTTGGAAACTTCAGAGTTCCACAGGCAGAGAAATGAGAAGATCAAAGGAGTTGAAACAAAGTGAGATGTGTTGGAAGAGGGACATTCTAGTCCAAAAAGGTGAAGCAGCTGGCAATGACGATGATGATAATGATATAATTCAGTCCCTCTGAATACAACAGAGAATGCAAAGAACATGATTATCTCTAACCACTCAGGAATTAAGACATCAGGGAAGTTGAGGAGCAACTGAATATAAACAATAGCACAGGGATGTAAATGTTGCAAGTTGAAATATATCAAGTGAATATAAACTTAAGATTCTTATCAGAAGGTGTTACTTTCTTGGGTTGGTTTTTTTCCCCCCAATTGGACTCATGAGATTGAACAGCCTGTCGTTTAAAACAAAACTCCATTCATTTAACAGGATTATGAGATACAATTTCCTACGACAGATGGAGATCAGGAGACTTACAATCCCGCGTACGATGAGCAACCTTTCTCCCACTCCTCTCACCCCCACACGTATCTCCCCCTCTAATGCTGCGGTCGTGACCCTGGCTCTGCCAAAGCCTCGGGCATCCGAGATGCCTCAGGATCCTCTGCCACCAGCTACTGGAGAGGTACCACCCAAAAGGACTACACAACCATGTTTTGTTCTACTGAAAAGATCTGCATCCATGTGACTCTGCGTATTCTGTACGGAACCAATTCTCAAATGAGCCTTTTTTCTATGATTGTGGAAAAAATAGATTGGAAATGCACCTGGACAATCAGGATTTATTTTAAGTATTGTCACTGAACCGTGCTCATCAGAATTCACATGTCCAGGTTCAGAGCTTCCAGCAGTAACAAGAACATTCCGGCGGGGAAGGGAAGGAAGTGAATCCGATGGCTGCGGCGCCAATAATGGCAATTAACGGCTGCCTCATCAAAACAGGGCCAGCTCAGAGACAAGACTCAAGACAAGCAGCCGATCATTCTTCAGTGAGAAATCAAAAATCCATTCATAGTAGAAACCTATAATTGTACGAGGCTCTTGGCCGTTAAAAAAGAAACACCCACCACCACAAGCCTGCAGCCCAGCTCCAGGATTTATTGCTGCCTTCTGTACCACAGTTCTCACTTTTACAGCAAGGCAGCTGCTACGTGCGTGAAGTCAAAACCACTGTCTCAATTATTCAGACAAAGCCGCAGGTGGGATCGGAGACTTCTTCCCCCTGAACTTCTGCCAAGCTTCCCTCCTCCAACATTTTCTTCTTCTCAAAATATTTATTTTTCATATGACTGCCTAAAACATCAGAGTGGAATTCACAAGTTAAGCTCTGCTGATAACAGACTATTTCAATTTGTGCTTATTTTGTCTCCAACATTGAGAATTATGGGATCCCACTTAGCTTTTTGCAGGGACAAAGTTTTTTCCAGAAAAATACAGAAATCAGGCTTTTAATTCCATGCCTTCCAGTGTCTTCCAGCTGCATTAGGAGACAAGTTTGCTCTTTGTTTAACGACAGTCACCTATAGAAGATGCTGTCTAAGGAGTTACTAAACAAAATATACTGTTTGGGAAGAAAAAGCAAATGTAAGCCAAGGTGCTTGATGAAGCACTAAAAACTACATAAAATCCGTCCTGTGTGTCTATCTTTGAGCATCGCTATGACACGGTGACATGAAACCAACTTCCCTTAAGACAAGAAGTTCGACTCTTCCCAGAAAAGCAGACTGATAATCGAGAAAGAGAAACTTTGGGAGTAAACACTTTTCAGGAAACAGAGTTATAAAAGCCAAAGAACCTAGCGAAAAAGAAGTAGCTTTGTTTCCATACAGTACCAGACTCTGTCACTTGGAATGTGCAATATGGAAATGCTCGCTGCCTACGGCAATCAATATGCTTTCAATATTTCAGTCCAAGTTCCTACCCTATTCTTTAAATTACACAGCTCATAAGCAGAGTATCTTCAGTAACAATCCCTTTCATGCGATGCCAGCTGGGTGACACAATGGAAAAATGCCATATGGCCATTTCATGAAAAGTAAAGCATTCCCAGTGTTTCCACAGCAGGAAAGAGTTAGCAGCCTGATATCAATCCTGCTGCAAACCAGTCCCACAGCAGGCCCAGCGCCCCTCGGAAGAAAGATCTGCTATAGAGAAAAGGCATTTCAGGAAGAAAGGACACGGAGGCAGGTGGTACCATCACCTTCTCCACCCGACGGGAGAGCTGCAGCATCCCTCGTTACAAGATAAACCCTCTACAGAGCACCGAGGATCCCAGCAGATGCGGAAAATTGGGAAATAAAGGCTGGCCATCATCGACCTGCCATTGGATCCCCTGTTGCTGGAACGCTGCAGTTCAGACCGTTCCAGTAACAGCAGTAACGGCTCTGCACAAAAGGAAAATGAAGAAGTAGTTCCCCAAACACTTGCTCACACGGCAGCACACATCGCTGGCTGCTGCTTCGGAGCAGGAAAGAGTGACCCAACTTCTCTGGGCACAGAGGAAACAACCCTGATCCATCCAGCCTCTTCCCTGACCACCGGGAAGGGGCAGGAGCAGCAGAAATACAGGTATTTTCAGAACTCCCAGCGGGTTCCTATTGTACTATGATTACACACGTTTCCTCACTGGAAAGTGATTAACTAGGAAGTAGATTTTCTTGATGACATTTAAGAAGGGGGAGAAAAGGAAAAGGGATGACACAAGACAGTGCATGACTCTACATATGGTCCAAACTATCATTACAGCATGGAAAACACATCCACAACTATTTAATAGCATCCGGAGGAAGGGGAAAGCTATTTCAACGTGTCCCTAGCCCCAGGGAGAGAGATGCCCTGTGATAGCGCAGGAGGAGTAAAGGGGTTATCTCCACCCTCAGAGCATCTCATTTTATTCCAAGTCAGAACCACCCCCCCCCCCATCCTTCCTGAGCCCACACCCCACCCCTCACCTCCACCCACAAACCATCCACCCTCTTAATTGGTGCTGGAGTTTTCTGCTCTCATCTGTCAGTGCTGCCCTTCATCCAGCATCTCAGCCCCGTGCTCCCCAGGGTGGAAACCCCAGCCATCTCACTGCTCCACCACCTCTCCCAGGTGAGCACTCCTTCCCCTGCAGCTTCAGCTTCTGTTTCTAGCAGGAGGTTTCAGAAACCCAAGGAGGAGCTGCCATTTTCAACAGTCTACACAGCAGAACCCCCACACCACGGAGAGAGGGGGGAAAAAATAAAGGAGATTTAATACAAACAGAAGATATGTGGCAGCCCCAGTTAAATTTTAGAAGAAGAAATCTTCCAAGAGCTTCTGAAAAGACCTGAAAATGCTCCTAATAACACCATGTCACATGTCAAGTAAGACAAAGAGGGGGGCCTGGGAGGATGTCTCGGGATCAAGACAAAAGCCAGGAAGCAGGTATGACTCCTGCTGCTGCTTGGCTGGCGAGAGGCTGAAGAGGACTTTGCAAATTCTGTACATCAGCACGGAACATAAAGCTTTTCAGCTGAATTTCACTCACTGTGTATTCTGCATGTTTTTTCCCATACCATTTCATCCATTTTCTGAACTCTCTGTCCATCGTCTAGAAGAGGGAAGAAAAACAAAACCACGTATTAGGGAATCTCGTGTTAACAGTTACATCACAATCAAAGGCGATGCAGCTCTGACACTGTTCATCCATCCCCATTTTGTGTTTGGTTGGTTCGGGGTGGGTTTTTTTTGCCACTAGCACTCAAAACAAAACCATCTTCTTCTCCCACCATCACATCAGTTCCACGTTCCAAGCAAGGCAATCCGGGCTGACGCTGCTCAGCGCTAAAAATGGTGCAGCCTTAAGTAGCTGCTGTGTTGTGGGACATAATCCCACAGCCCGGTCTAAGCCCAGAGAGAAGGGAAAAGACGGGATAAAGGTCTGTCAGGGTGACTGAGGAAGCAGAACGCAGCGTGCAATTATTGCAGCAGCGCAGGGAAGGAGCATGGCTCTCGACAGAGCAGCTGGGAAGAACACTCCGAACTACATCAGAACAGACCAAGGGGCTGCTACGACCCAACAGGGAGCTGGCACCAGTTTTCCATCACCCAAATATAGGGGAAAGGAACCCAAAACCCCACACATCAAGGTATGATCACAGAATCATAGAAGCATTTCGGTTGGAAAAGACCCTTGGGATCAGAGTCCAACCATCTACCCTACTCTACAAAGTTCTCCCCTACACCATATCCCCCAACACCACATCGAAACGGCTCTTA
>JAOXNO010000015.1:1537270-1556421 GCA_028565335.1 Limnodromus scolopaceus | reverse complement strand
GATACGACCACCAGATGAAGTAAACGACCACCAGAGTGACTGTGGTTCCTGAAAATGGTCAATAAATGGCAGCAAAGACCAGGGAGAAACTCACCTTCCAAATATGTAATTAGTTCTAAGAAAGGCGGACTTATGCTAATCATGTCACAGAAAAACTATGATTATGCAAAACTTTTGTAAATATAAGCCAGTTGAAATCGCGGCTGAGTGGGAGCACCTTGAGGAAAAATCCTGGTGCGACCCCAGTGCTGCAATAAAGAATACCGCTGGATAGTCACATTGGCTATTGAGTCCAGCTTCTTTGTTTCACTTCCATCAGATTGCAACAGGAGGAAGGGTCTCCTGATGCGAAGATTCCTCTTCTTTAACTTATCTGCACTCATGAAAGGTGCCTCTGAGATAACCATTAAGCTAGTTCGTTAGCATTTCACTCTGGCAGCCATAACTGCCACGTTGCAAATGGCATTACCTTGCAGTGGCATATGACAGAAAATGGGGACCTTGGTGACACTGTTCTGCTGGAACTCCATCTGTATTAAGGCTGCCATGGCCTTATGTCACCTCCTCCATGTCCTAGCATGGCTGCCCTTGCCAGCCCTGGAGATGCTCCTACCCTCTGGGGGAAAGCAAGCAGGCCAAATTTTCCTTTAACGTGGGCCTTCCTGTGGGCTCCATCGCCCCTGGAAAGGCTCAGACAGGGTGAAGCCCCTCCGTACCTCATCCCCAGCAGGCCGGGGTGTGCCTCCACTGATGGCCTGCTGGCTTTGCGTGCCCATTCAAGCCCTCCCGCCTAAGAGAGACCCTGCCCGGGAAGCCGCGGGGCCTTCGACTCGGGACTCTCCCAGCCGCTGCGGCCGCCCTGAGGCCAGGGGGCCCGGGCGGGCAGGGCTGAGAGAGGAAAGGCCCGACCTGGCCGGCGCCGGGGGGGGAGCGGAGCAGAGCAGAGCGGCGCAGCGCCCGCCCGCCCGGCTCCGCCGCGGCCGCCGCCTCCTCCTCCTCGCTCCGCCCGGGGCGCGCAGAGGCCGGAGGCGGCGCGGGCCTCAGCGGGGAGCGGGTCGGCGCCGCCGTGGCGGGCAAGGCCGGAGGTGAGAGGGCGGGCGGCGGGTGAGGCAAGGGTGGGAGGGAGCCCGCGGCGCTGGCGGTGCCAGCAGGGCAAGGGAGAGTCCGGGGACGCCGGCGGAGCGGGGGCGACGGCGGGGATACCGGGGGAGCAGGCAGTGCCCGGGAGGTGCCGGGGAGGCGGCGGGCCCGGGGACTGGTGGCGCCTGGGCTGTGAGCGGTGCCGAGGGCGAGGGCAGCCACCCGGTATGCAGGAGCCGGGGCGGGAATGGGCTCTCGAGGACCGGCTCCTCATGGCGGTCCCCGCCCGGGGAAACCGTGCTCTGAGGGGAGAGCTGCCAGGAGCGGGCTCCCGCCCGCCGCAGGGCAGCCGGCGGGGTGGGGAAGGGGCCGGGCGGGCTCTCCCGGAGGAGAAGGGCCGGTCCTTGGCGCGGCGCTCCCGGAGGAGTGTCCGCGGCGGAGAGGTGAAATCAGCCCAGGAACAGGCTGACACCGGGCTGTCTGCGACCCCGAGCGCCAAGCGGCTATTCTGACCTCCCGTAGGGAGAGTCTTCGGTACTTCACTCTTAACCTTTCACATGAAAAATGGTGAAATTGAAGGAGGATTTCTTGCTGGCAATGAAAACTGTTCCCGGAGAAAAGGATGGCAAAACTGGCTAGGAAGCTGAAAGAATATGTTTGCACTTAAGATTCTTCTTGTGTAACGGACACAATTCAATTACTGTAAGGGGAAAAATAATCATCTCAGGTTAAAGTTGTTCAAAAAACCCAAACCAAATGCTGGATGGCAGATTCCACTTCTGGAATAATTTAAAGCCACAATGTCCTGTAGGTTGCAGGAAGCACTGGCAGCTGAGTAAAACTAAAATTAGGTGTCAGAGCATGAGGTGAGTGTTTCTGGGATAGATAATGATGCTTCGTGTGAAGTCAGACGTCTGAATTTTGGCTAGCCAGATTTGAAAATGCTTGCTTATTTATCTACATTATTTATCAGTATCTAAAAGTAATTCCTTGTTTTGCAAGTGTAATGTGAAGTTTTATGAGATGTTTTGCAAAAGCCAGGTGGAAGGTGTGTTTAAGAGGACAAACATGGTGATGTTTTTCCTTCAAAGGAGCCAATCTCTCCTTTGGCCAACAGGCACAACTGCTTGTGAGATGTGAGACTGTGCTGGTTGATTGAGGTGTCTACAAACTCAAGTTTATCAAGGTACTGGGGAGACTTAAGATGCAGAGGATCTTTTTCCTCATTTCTGTTTTCTTTTTTTAAAAAGAAAGCTTTTATGTTGTTAACCTAATGTTGTATGTTGAAAGATAACAGACTGAGGTGCTTGTGTTCCACACAGCAAAGAAGCTGGCAAAATTGGAAAGTGCATCTGATGTTAAGCCAAAAGTGCTTTTTACCTCGAATCAATGCTGCTGACTGAGGAATACCTGTTCTGGGTTATTAGCTGTTAGAAAATGTTGAAATTCATATAAAATATTAATTTTCTTAAGCTAGTTCCCATCTCATTAGAGTTATATTAAGGAGATAAAGCAGAGAGTGGATAGCTGCTTCCAGGCAGGAAGGAGAACAAATGCAATGAAAAATGATTGCATTATCCTTCTGTTATAGTCCATCCACCTAAATCCACAGAAACTGGAATTATTTTTGCAGGCTATCACACAGGTAATTCGGAGAGACTCGGCTTCTCTGTTTGCATGTGGCAAAGGTTAGATTCCAGCTGCCAACTCTGCAGGCTCTGCTTGAGGAGCTAATGCTGTATTTCAGCTTTAATCAAAATTAAAATGTCCCTTCTGAGTTGGTGCCCTTTTCTCACATTCGTGGACAGTGTCTGGGGAGACCTTATTCTACCGAGAACGAGAGATCAGTGGTGGTGCTTGGGAATGTCTAATCTGTCTATTCTTACCTCCCAAGTCCTGCAAGAGGACACTGACCTTGCTGAACTATGAAGCCCTGAGGTTGTGTACTCGTGCAGAGATTATTACAGACTTTAAATGTTCAGATTTCTAATATGCAGGTTTTTGGGCAGAAATAGAACTAAAGAAAGCTTCTTTTTAAAACTTCTCCACTTGAGGGAGTTCTTTTTCTTCTCTTCATGAGGTCATCTGCTTGATGGAAGGTTTCTTTATTGAGGTTTTGAAGGCTACTTACAGTTTTCTGATACCCCTTTCAGCGCAGATCTTAAATGGCATCTGTTCTAAAGGAGGGCACAAGCTCTGAAGAATCAATATCACAACAGACAATTTTTATAGACCTGTCAGTGTCCAGTAAACAAAAAAACAACTATATCAGTCATTCCTGCAATTGAGAATTTTCCTGAAAGGCAGCTGATGAGGATCTTTGATTATATTCATGAGCCCAAGAGGGCTCAAGAAGCAGAAAGGTGTCGGGAAAGTCTGATTGCTTTCTGTCCTTTGATATATATATCTCAAGAAAATTAATACTGTTTTTCTAAATTTTTATTCTGTATTACAACACCAGTTTCTCTAATATTCTAAACTCTTCCCTACAGAGCTTTCGGAGGAAAAATTCTTTTGGGTACATAGATTCAGATAAATTTTTCTTTTCTGAAATGTTTACAGCAGAGAACAATACTTCACAGGCCAGGGAAGGAACTGAAAGCCTCTGTAGGTCATGCATTTTAGCATTCTCTGGTTCTAGGAAGCGGCATATATGGGTTCAATACACGGAAAATCAAACTGCAAACCAGTTATTTCTACTTTTGAATAGTGATTATGGTAAATGAGTCAATACAGCCACAGGTGGCAAGGCTACCGCCGTGTAGGCATACTTTGAGCTTTGCTTCATTTTCTTCAAAGGAAGTTTACAACCATGGAACTTCTCCTTCTCATGAGCACTGCACACAGAACTCGTATAGAAGACTTTGGTTTGTGACCACCGCTTGCAGCAGATCTAACCTCTGTTCTGTAGTAGCTGGGTTGCCATGTATCCAGGTTATGACAATTTGTCAAGACTTTGGAAGCTGTTATTTTAAACAAAAGATCTCTCAGGGATATTTCAGATCATAATTCATAGCCAATTTCTCTGCAAGAGAGTAAAATGCCGCTATATTGTTATCCTATACTACTGTTTTCAGGTCTAAGATGAGTAGGGGAAAGTTTTATAAGCCTGCTACTCACCCTTAAGAGAAATACGGGAGAAACATAGGCACAGAGTGTTTTATGTGATGTGATGCAAGTTAGTTGCATATGTACACTCAGAAATTACTTTGGGCCACATATATAATACATTTAGGCTTAATTTTATGTTTGGGGTTCTTTTGTCAGGTTCTTTTGCAAAGGCCAGTAAGGACTTGATGACTTGAATCCAGGTATTTCCAGGTACTGTGTAGCAGTTGGACACTTGAGCCCAATGGAGGCATTTTCTTCAACAGTACAGTTTGACAAGCTTAAGCTGCATTTCTGTGGAAGGAAGAAGGAGCCCCTTGGCCAACCCCAAGCCACTTGTGCTTATCTCTTGTACCTTGCATCAAGCCTGCACAAACTGCACTGAGGAATAATCTTAAAGGAAACACACTTGTTTCTTCCCTCACTGTGGTTGCCTTTGCTGCAGTCTTTGGCTTTGTTCAGGAGAAAGCAAACTTACAAGAAATGAGACTATAGAGTCTCAAAGGACTAACATCCACAAGTCAAAACAAACTGTCTTGATTTTCTGTACTGTGGGCTGTAACTAACATGTACGTGTTCTTTGAAAAGCTGAAAATTTAGTATCTCACAGCACTACCTGGAAAATGACGGGTTTTTTAGAATTTGAACTCTTTGGATGCATCCAAACATTGGTATGACATGACAATTACACATTAAAATCCAATTTAAAGAGGGGAGTACAGTTTTGAACTGACTCTACTTTAGCTGTGAATTTAGAGCCTGCTGATAAGACCAAAAGGGTAATAAGATTTCCAGGGTCATGATAGCTTATGTGTTGTTATGATTGCTCTGGTTTTTATCCCCTGCTTGTGTATCTAATGTCCATTCCAGATTTCTTCCCTGTAGGAGAAATCCCATGCCTTCACCTAAAAAAGAAAAGGGGAAGCCAAGACTCAGTATCTCATACAAGAACTTACTCTTTAGAAAGCCAAAATCATGCAATTATTTCATACTATTGAAATTAATTATCCTAATTCTAGTTAATAGAGTAACTGAACATGTCACAGGTTTAGAGTTATGCTACCATTTTCATTGCAGTGCAACACGCTGCAGGTTATGTTGTAAAAGCTCCAGCTCACGGAGTCTCTGGACCTGCAGTACATCTGATCAGAGGTGTGCAGGAAGCTCTTCCAAGAGCTGTGATGCCGCAGCCTTGCCCCGTGGGGTACAAAGCCCCAGCACACTCAGTGCAGGTTCTTACTTCGTTGTGGCGGGGATATAATTTCCAGGAGCTGAACCCAGACTCATGGCTGGTGCAAAGCTGCCGTAAAGGGCTTGAGTCATGCAGAGCGGCGCTCGCCACCAGGTGCATCCTTGCTATCAATGGAATAAGACAGAGCTACTCTCCTCCCACTGAGGATGTGATTCGGTGGCCATCCTGGTCTCGCATGCTGACCCTCCAGCTGTAGGCTGTTTTCCACAGATTGCTGACATACTTTGCACGTATCGAATCTTCGTTCCATGTCCTTGACCACCCTCCTCTTTCAAATAAATGCTTTCATTTTATTGTGGGTCTCTATCGTATGCACATATTAACCTTTAGTATATCTGTATTGAAGGTTTGATGTTTACTTCCAGTGGCATTCTATGACAAGTTCTTCTAAAGTAACGAGAAATCAAATGTCATTTTTGCAGTTTTGAAAATCCTGTGAAGGCCGTTTGTTCTGTTGGGCGTAATTTTTGTGGTGTATTCATTTTTCCTGAGGAGCACACCTCAGCATGTTTGTCCATAATTACACAGCAATGTCAGGAATCCAGTGCATGTTCCTTACTCCTTTTTCCAATATGCTTTAGTTTTAATTAATTCAAGAGTAGCTTTCATTTGAAAAAATAGGAAATATGCTCGAAGAGGACCAGCTGCAGTAATTCCATTAACATAAAGATTCAGCTTTTACCAAAATTGGTTTTGATAGCAAAAATTTCTTTGTTTTCAAAAGTCAGTTAACATATTTTGCTTTGTGAGGTTGTTGCACAGGTGGCCACAGACACTGATATGGCATATGCTTTCTAACCCAACAAGTGCCAAGGCTTTGAATCAAGATAAGTAAAGCAAAAGAAAACAAACAAAAAAAACTTGAAAAAGGTAAACTACAAGATGTGTTCAGGTTAGGGTTTTTTTTTAATAACCACTGTTATTTTTACCCCTGAGGTACTATCAGAGCTTTTCGAGCAACTGCTTCCTTATTGTTCATCTGTCTTTCTTCATATGTATATGAAAGATGCCTCCTCCTGGAGGACTCGAAGGACGTTACATCAGAGTTTGTGTTTAATGTCTTTAAAGAAAAGATCAGAGGAATTCTTCTGTTTAGAGATCATGCTGAAGTAAAAGCATGAAGGCAGAATTCCCAAAATAATAATTTCTATGTGATTTTTCTTGTAAAGATATTTGTGGTGAATTGAAGCAAGGAGAAAGTGACCCTTAGTATCTGTATTTTAAAAATAAACTCTGAGCTCAGCCAGTACAAATCAGGGCTGTGCTGTGAGAGCCAGAGTTGCTTACATTGTGCAGGGGGATCCAAATGGCTGTGGATGTCACTCTGCCTGTCCCCAGGGCTGGCACGCTCCCCCATCACAGCTGGTGTAGGCATGATTGTCCCCAGGTAGGGCAGAACAACTGCCTGCAGTGAAGATAAATTAATATTTGTATTCTAGAGAGATTGGCCCAGTGTGGAATAAACGTGGTGTTAGTGTTATCTGTTACTGTCCCCTCACACTTACAGCATGACACAGGGACTCCTCGTTCGCAGAGCAGGAAGCAGAATCTGTAGCTTAAGGAGTGACTGTGTTAAGGAGAGGACCAAGACAACCACCTGCGCTGAGCAGCCTGAGGTGAGCACTCTCCACATTCGGCAGATCACTCATTAAAATGGTCCCATTGTACGTCAAATTCAGAAACCATCCCCTAACACCAAAATTGCTGGGTAAATAATACGGTGTGGTTCCAGCTTTCAGTATTATGACAAATAAACAAATCACTATGGGACAGGGTATTATGCAGTAGGTAAAGCTCAGTTGTAGACAGATACTTTTGGTGTTAGATCCTGTTCCAGCAAAGAACAGAGAAGGGTGGTGCATGCTGAAAGAACCTGAGTTTTACATTCTGCTTTATAAGCTTCCATATTACAGGGCTTTTAAGTTATCTGTGATAATCAAGAATAATTCATATTCAATTTTTTTTTAAATAACCATCATCATATGATAGATTGCATTACTCATTAAGCAGTAATGATTGTGAAAAGTGAGTCACTATTATTGTAACTTGGAGAAAGGGAAATCTTTTTATCTGTTGCTTTTTCTTAATGTTTTTAATATAATTTTCTTTTGCAGTAATATTGGGAATGTAGATGTCATTCTCAGATAAGGTTTTAATTTTTGTGTTTTGAAATGAAAAGTAATAATGAAAACACATACAAGTTTTAGAGGTATAAGTATCATTTAAAAAAATCTTGATTTTAGACTAATTTTTTTTTTTTTCTCCAAGCTTAGGAACAGCCTAGGGAGTTTGTGGGAACAAATACCTGGGAAACTGATGGAACCGTTGATACTGAAATTCAAAGCCAGCTCAAACAAAGTAATTAAAGCCTGTGTGTTTCCTGCATGAGGGAGGAGAACAGGGATTGCATGAGAAGTCATGCTCTGCATGTGTATTAGGTTGTAATATAGGAAGCCTCCCTCAACTTCATGCAAAGAGATTCATCCCAACTGAGAGATAAGCGCCTTTCTAGTCTGCGTTGGCATTCGGGATGATCCAGTTCCACTTTGATGTTTTATCTTTGCTGGATTTGTGGCAAAGAAATTATGCACATTTGTCCCTTTGTCTTCCTTATTTATCACAACTGATTCTCTCATTTTGACCTAAGATTAGCAGTTCAGGAGTTCAGTGCTTCACTTCGCTGAATGCTCTTGGTAGCTGGCGTGGTAAGTTAGAAAACACATCTCTGGGGAAATGGCGCATTTGTGGGAGAGATACAAGGGTAACAACTCACTGTGGGGATTGACTGTACAAATATGGAGCAACGGTGAAGCTTTGGACTTAGGAAAGTAGGAACTCTAGGTGAAAATAGGGATGAAGAGCTTCTAGGGGCTGCTACAAACTGTGGAATTAAGCGTGTTGCCAGAGGTGGCAGAGCAGAAGAGGAAGAGCTGTCCTGGAAGGTAATAGAAGGGCTTAGAATAGAATATAGAATAGAATAAGAATCCAAGGTGATTCTTAGAGGACAGATTAGGAGAGGGCCATCAGACCAGAACCATACAACTATTTAGGAATAGTTATGCTTTGAAAGGGCTGAAGAATCAGGTAATTCATTGGATAAGTCTTGCACTGTCCCATGAGCATATATGAAAGAGGCTTTATTGAGAGCTGTGTGATTTTAATGTGACTTGAGTATGGCTTGGAAACTTGAACCTACTACCTGCTTTTTATTTTTCTCAGTTTTTAAGTTAGAATTAAACTTTTTGAGGCCTGATATGTGATTATTGAGTAGCAGAGATAGTGATAACCAGTTGAAAAGTTGCTGCTTAAAGGGCTTTCTAGCAGTTTTTTACTGTCTCTTAACTGGGTTTGAAGGAGGAGGTCTCACTAAGACTGCCTGACTCTTGCTTGGTTTGCTTCTGATGAATTCAGAGGAAGGAAAGATGAGCAGTTCAGGTGGAAGTAAGCTTCCTCGATTTCTTGTTGTGGTCTTCCAACCTGAATTCTTAGCTCACTGTGACCTGAGGCCAGTAACTTGATTTTTTCCTCAGTTCTATCAAGTGATGTCAGCCCATGATTGCTATTTCCACAGTGAGACTGGAGGAAATAGCAGGCATTACAAGAAAGAATGAAGGAAAAAATCCAAAGAAATTGCTGAGTAGCTTGTTTGGATTTTGTAGGTGCATCTTCCCTGCATTTTACATTTGTACTCTCTCAAGAAACATGTAGATCATGGTATACATGTCATTATGGACATTTTCTAGCTGCTACTTTGGATGCCTCAGTTGCCTTACTTGGACACTAGTCATGTCTGATGTTCTTAGTAAGATGTAGTATGGTCTGTAGTTTTTTGTACAGTGATCGTAGAACATGGTGTTCTTGTGCCTTACCAAAACAATCAGCATGCAGTCTCCAGTGGGTTTTTGTTGAATTTTTTTTTGTTTACAGAGTTAGCATTCAGTAGCAGAATACTGATTGTTCCCAAATGTCAGGACAACACGGTTTACATTACCTCACCCTGCCCTGGAAGTAATAAAGGAATGGTTACTTCATTTAATAATACAGCCATGGGGTAGGTGCCAGATAGAGCCTGCAAAGGTCTTCAGCTTTTATCTCTACTGCTTTTTACACTGGTAACGTAGCAGAGCACTTTATTTTTGAGACTAGTTTGACAACGGGTGCTGCAGTTCAACCCAGGTTTCTTCAGCCTTCATAGGGAAGCATCTCCAGGTTCCTGGAGGAGCACTATGGCAGAAACAGACATGGTATTTCAAAATATACATGTAAGTTCTTTGGTTTTTCTTAAATTTCAGGAGGGTTGGTTTTGGCTTGTTCAGGGATCTGCTTGGCTGGATCTCACGGTAGCCTGTCTTGGCAGGCAAAGGGGCTCAGACAGCTCGTTGATTTTCCAGGACAGCCTTCTCCAAGCACAAGTGTAGTCCATCCCGACGTGCAAGAAGGCAAACAAAAATGGTAGGAAGCCAGCAGGGATGAACATGTAACTACTGATTGAGCTCAAACACAAGAGGGGAAGCATCAGGAAGATGGAGGTGGGGATGGATGGCCAGAAGGAACGTAGAAGTGTTGCCTGAGTGTAACAGAATGGAGGCAGGAAAGCTCAGCTGGAATGAAGGCTTCTTTAAGAACATTGGTGGCAAGGGGAAGCCTAACAAAAATTTGGGCCCCCTGCTCTGAGTACCTCCTGACCAAAGACATGGTGAAGCCAGAGGTACTCGGTGGCTTTTCTGGCCTTGTTTTTAACTGGTTAAACCAGTACTTGTTTCTTAGTGAGCAAAACCAATGAGTTGTATTCATTCCCCTCAGTGAGGGATGATGGAGGGAGCACTATCTGATTTGCATTCTGACGTGGATGAGTGACATCAGCCTGAAACTTGTCCTGGCGGTCAGAGCTGGCAGGCTGCTTGGGAGCCACGGGCTCGGTGCTCAGAGCAGCCTGGCAACAAAGGAGCTGGCAAGCGGAGCACAAGGTATGGAACTTAATAAGTAATTTCTGTGGGGTAAGGAAGATGTTCACTGGAGATCTAGGTGAGCAAGTTTGTTTGCTTGCTGGACGGACTTCTGTTTGCAGCTTCTAATCTTTGTTTGGGCATTTTATGCTCTTTCTGGGACGGAGGTCTCCCGAAAGAGGGTGTACATAAAAACTGTTGCCTTTCAACAGGGCAACACGTGACCAGCCTGCACCAAAGTATGAGATAGGGTTAATGTGTTGAAAAGCTGGAAAATCTAAGGCCAAGCAACCCAGCTCTCTCAGTGGGCTGAAAAGAGATGTTTGGGGTTTTTTTGTCAGGGGGTAGTGGAAGTGAGTTTTGCCTTTCTGCTTTTAAAGTTAGGAGTAAAGAATCAACCTTCTGTTGGACTAGTAGTGGAAGTAAACAAATAGTGAGAAGTTCCTTGAGAAGGTTGAAGAATTGCAAGATTAATTTATTCTTGGGTGGGCAGCAGACATGAAATAATTCAAGAGGAGATGTCAACTGGTATATCTAAGTGAGGAGAACATCTGAACGCAGGGAAGTTGAGGATAACTGGTCATTTGTGGAGAAACAAATAATTTCAAATTTTCAGCCAGCTTCCAAAGAAGAGGATGTGGAGAACAAAGTCTGGATGAGGAGAGTAAGCCTGGAGAACATAGTCTTGATTACAAAGGGAAGGAGGCTGTGGTTTTGTTTCTTTCACTACTAGTCAGATTTGGAAAACAGTCTTATTTCATGCAAAAACAAAAGGGAGATTCTGTCAGAAGTTGTGATTTTAGGGAAAAGGGAAGGACACTCAGAATCACAAGAGAAAGAGATGAAAAATCTGGGGAACAGGGGAGGAATAAAGCAGAATTAGCTGCACGTAAATAGAGATTTGTACCCAAGATTCATACCAGAATCTGCTCGCACGATTGGAGATTCTGCATCAGTTACGGCCAGAGCAAGCAGGCTTATAATAATCTCCAAAAGAAGTTCAATGAAGTGGAGGTGTAGAGGATGGTGGGTTTTGTAGGAAAGTTACTTTGACAGAGTGAGAAGGCAGCATCCCAAGAGGGTGACAGTGAATAAGTGGTTCATGGACTGCAACTATAAGGAAAGCGAGGGGGGTTTGTTGGTTGTTTTGGTTTGTTTTGTTTTTTTGGTGTTGTTGGTTGGGCTTTTTTGCCATGGGAGTACATTAGTAGAGAAACATTTTTCTTGATTCTTAAATTTCAGCTGAGTCCCTTGGACACTGTCCATCTGTGCTTAAATTTGCTTGATGATAAGAAAAGCCTTCAAATTGTGAAAAACCAACAGAGGGATAGGGAAAGAGAGGGATCTCAGACAAAGGAAATGTTGTTATGGATAAGACAATATCAGAAAGCAGGTGTGACGCCAGAATAGCTAACAGAGATGAGGAAATGGAAATTAACATATCAAAGCTGAAGAGAAATTTTAGAAGGTTAATGTATTCCCTTTGGGCAGGGGACTGGAACTAGCTAATAGCTGTGTCAGCATGCTGAAAATAATGGTACAGGTAATTAAGAATTTTGGAGCAAAGATTTTTTTTTACCTATAGATTTTACCAAATCTTTAGGAACAATATTTCATATATGTTAGAAAAATGTGTGAAAAATGTTAGAAAAAATACATGAAGATAAAATTATCCCAGCAACTGTAATCCCAGTAGTGCAATCTTTAGTGTGAAGTTTTTACAAAAAAAAAAAAAAAGGACAAAAAACCCTTGCAGACTGAGATTATGAGATTAAACATAATATGGGTGTTCAAAAAATAACCTATGTCACGTTAATTTTAACAAAGAAACTCAGTTTATTTGTATCTGCATAAAAGAAATACAATAAACTTCATGTCTGAACTTGTAACTTCTCTTGTGTACCTGTAACAGGTAGTTTTAGTTAAATTAGAAAACATCTGGACTATGAGAAGTATTAAATATGTAAAGAACTGCCTAGAAGAGCTATCAGGAGAGAATTTACCCATGGAATTCTTGAATATTTGATTTCTTAGCAAAATTAGTTAAAGGTTCAAATGCATAATTTGCAGTCGTAACCCAAACCAAGGAAGTATGGACCACAGTAGAACTGTAATACAAAATGAAATAACAGGGAACCTTTATAAATATGCAGAGTGCTCTGTTTCCTGACCCCAGCTGCTTCTCAGAAAGACAAGACAAGCCTCTCAATTTTGTTGCATACCAAGATTTAAGAGACTTGGTTTTAATTATTTCAGCCATAGCCACATGGAAAAAATAAAGCAACTTGAATGGAGAAGCAGTGTAACTGCATCCTTACGGTGGTATGCTTCCACATTAACTAATAATTTCCCCTGTGGCAGCACTGTGCTGCTGGTGGTTAATTAAGGCCTGGGAAAACTGGCTATACCAGGAAGTCTTCTGCAGGAATACCTGTGTTGGTGCTGGCAGCGATGTCGTTAACATGATGCTGCACTTAAGCTACTAAGACTTGGCAGACCTGTACGGCTTGGCCCAGAGCCACTTTGGGGATGTTTGTATCTGTGGAATTGCCAACTAAAAACCTGGATAATCCACCTGCAGACAATGGACCATCTCTGGTGTAATCAAGAACTGGAAGGCCTTCGTGGCCAGAGTAAGAGGAACGATATGACCTTGAATAGCACAGTGTGCAGAGTTGTGTATTTGGGGACTAACAGCAGAAATTTGTATTAAAAAATGCAGATGTTAATGCCAGACACTCCTCTCAGAGATCCTGTTCAGAAACAGGATCTAATCAGAGGAATTTGCAAAGAAATGTTTTCCGTTTCTCTGACTCTAGCTAGTTGTATTAGCTATATACCATGCAGAGAGGATTAGAAGCAGTGGACTTGTTTAGCCTAGACAATGAACTGTGAGAGAAAAGTATTGCTCTATAAACAGTAAGAACAACTTGTTTGTGGTGAAACCCAAACCAATAGCATTATGCAAAACCAAATAGCATTACAGTTCTTCATTGTGGTTATTTTGTACTCACCAGAGGGTTTAGGAACAGCTTTCTAGCACGATGCAAAAGCGTTGAGGCATCTCTAATACAGCATGATACCCTTATTGAAGGGATTATTATTGCCTGTCATAGCGAAGAGCTGGAAGTGGCTCAATGAAATCTTGGCTGTTCCTGAACTTAATTCCTGGGAGCTTCCTGAGGTAGAGGAGGAGGAAACAACATAGCAAAAGAAGTTGGAAGTTCTGTGCTATTGCGGTCAGAATTCCTGCAGTAAAGACCAAAAGGACCATCACATCAATGTTAGCAGGGTCTGCTGTGCTGAGGGCAAGGCAGGGGAAGGAAAGTTAGAGAAAGGCATACTGGGTTAGTCAAAAAGCAAATTAAAACCTTCAGCGTAAGCCGTTTTTAAAAAAAACTATGGATCTTTTTCTTGTTTTAAAAATCAAGTAAATTGAGAACTCTGGTGTAATCTTTTCTTTTATTTTGGATCTTTACATTATCTTAACAGTGTAAGCCGTGATCAGTAGCTAATGCAGTGATGCCCAGCGTAACACAGTAGCTGTAAACTGCAGGGCAGATCCCTGCACCCAGTCTTCTTCAGAGTGAGAGGGTAATTACCCAGTTCTTTAAAAGACTCATAAGTCTTTCCTCTCTCTCTGTTTCTCCTCCTCCCTTATCTCCTATATTCACATATGTAAATTTACATGAGTATTCATGTACCTATATATTAATGTCTAGCTTGGGAATAGTTTCTGTAAGTGAAGCAGCAGAATAACTCTTTGAAAATTTAAGCAACAGTTACTTTTCTGGGTAAACCTGCTTAGCTATTTTACCTGTGAGACAAAGAGTGACCGTTCTAGCTCAATGCTGTGCTTCTTCCCAAACAGTTCTGCTTTGAAAGTGAAACTGTATATAAACATGTCCCTAAGGGATTGTAGTATAGCAGTGCTCCTGATCTCTGGCTGAGGGTGTCGGGAGCCCTGCAGTGCTGCTCTCTGCTGCAGCGGGAAGATGCTGCTGGCGCGTTCTCGCTGGCCAGCCCAGCAATCTCAACATTCCTTGGAGCAGCTCAGGGCAGCCTGACAGCAGAGACCTTTGTAACTCTAAGGATTCAGATAAAACCACTAAGTTTAAAAAAAAAAATCGGGAAAAGCAAGATTTAACAAAGTAAATACAGTGGACAGGGCTGCGGGGCTGCACAAATCCAGTTGCTTTGAAACCTTTTAGCTGTGTCAATTTAAAGGAGCTCTGTTGAATTATATATTGAGTGCCTGATCTTGTCACAGTATAGGCTCGGTAGGTGCCAAGCCTTGTCCTCCCTGTCCCCGTGACACAGCTGTGATACTTCTTTTTTTCTTGATGTCATCCTTACATGTATCTTGGGTGACAAACTTACTGCTGTTCTTCCAGCATTTACTATTTTGTTCACTGTGAAATCCTAATGCTGATCTGTTTAGTGTCAGTGTTTTGTAGTGTTGGTTTTTTCCTTTGTTCTTACTGAACTCTTCTTTATGTGAGAGGCTGTCTCTTTCTCACTTGTATTCAGAGCTGGAGGGCTTCGTCTGGTGTATTATTACAAAACTAATAACGCAGGACGCTCTATGAGGCATAAAGAACTTCTGAGAAAGAAATGGGCCCACATGCTTTTCTGTGGGTGCTCAAAGGGCATTTTAGACACACTGTTGTCTTCAGCTTTCCAGCTGCTTTGACTTGGGAACTTGGCCTGTGTAAATTGCAGAGATATAGAAATCTCCCAGGAAGGTGATCCTGACTACACATAGTTTGCACATGGGAATAGATTAGTTAATGGCTGCTGTCTACTTCCTTAGCACTTTGAATCTAAGAGTATTCCCCCGAAGCAAATTGGAAGACTTATTTTATATAGTCCCTATAAAGAGCACTCGGCAGAGTTCAGCTGCTGCCAAGAAGCATGTGTTGCGTCTTTTTGTATTGCTGCCAGATACATTCTGGAGGGAGAATCCGTGGTTGTGTAATTGCAAAGCTAGCTATTATGACAGCTTTCCCTATTGTGCTGGCTGTCTCTGCACTGTGGGATAACCCTGTAGTACTGAGGAAATGTTTTCTGAAGAGCTGAGACAAGGAGGAAGTGTAATTTCTGCCTATAGTTCTCTTAGGTATTCCTGATGTCCTGATGCTTTCCCTGACAAGAGCTGAGATTTTTAATAGCTAAGAAAGTTTACCAATGCTTTTGAGGGTAGTGTGTTCCATGCCTTGTAAAGGTCTTTGTAGTTCAGACACCTCACTTAGGTTATCTGACTTTTCTAAGCTAGTATCTGGTACCTGGCCGAAGTGCACAAACCATTTCGGAATACGGTCACCATGCTTCATAGTGACAGTGTGTTGAATTCCTTGTAGGCTAAGTCTATACTCACACAGTTTGCTTCTACATAGACAGTTTCTGCTCTGTGACTGTAGAGTTTTGTCCAGAAACCTGTGTTCACACAGTCTAGAGGAGACTCAGGGGCATCCTGAAAACATGGTTCACCGAGGCTCTGAGGTTCAGCACAGTAGCCAGTCTGTCCCCTGAGCTTGTGTCTGTGTCACGCAAATGGAGCTATACTGGTTAACAGCGTGTTTATTGAGTAGTCTGAAAAGCTTTCCCTAGCAGGTATGTGTGTGTGCTTCAGCTAGCTTCTCTCTTTTTAATGCACAATGAGCCCTGTCACCACTCTGCCCTGGTCCTGGCTTCAGGTGCCTTTGCTGATTCACTAAAGGCAAGACGGAAAGGGAACTAGCGCTGAAGGATCCTACAGCCCTGCCAGAGGAAAAGCGGGCAGAGAGAGTGTAGCAGATGTTCCCACCTAAAAACAGCCTTGATGGGGGAGGTTAAGTTGTACTCAAGGCCCCAGAGAGTTGGAAGAGACTTGAGATTTGGCAGGCAAATTAAAAATGGTTGCATCTTGATTGTCAGGTTCTTAAAGCAGAATTTGAAGAGTCTGTAAACCCTGTTTATCTTAGTTTTATGTGCCAATGATTTTTGTCCAGATACTGCACTGGAAGAAGAGCTAGCAGAAGGAATGGAGAACAGCCTGGAAAGAGGAGAAAACCAGTTTCCAAAGTCCCAGAAGCTGTGCCAGAAAGAAAATACTGTGATTATTGTAAAATTGAAAGATGGTAAAATACCTGGATGTTCTTTTTGGTGCTAGTGAAATCGGGTGTTAGCCTTACTGCCACTTCTTTTGTTTGCAGTTCTGCAATATATCAGACTCTTGATTTGTAGGAGGTATTTTTATGTTGTGGGTTTTGATACCAGAAGCTGAAATCTGGGAATGTGGGGAGGAGGAAAAGAATGTATTTTTAATAAGATGGTTTTCCTTTTTCTTTGGGAAAAAGGGGAAAGTGTTTTCCTGGTTTGTGTGTCATAAATGGACAGAAAGTTTGCATCCACTTGGTATCAATTACACTTATATATTGTAATCAGCTTTGTCAGCATGCTCCAGGAGAAATGAGAGTTAAACTTGAAGAGATAGGGTGCTGTTCTTCCCTGTTAGGTCAAAAGACACATTGAGGTTAATAATAAAGACCAAATCAAGAAAAGACATTATGATTCAGACGATAACCCTCAGACTACAAAACTCTGGAATGATGCAGATCTTCAGTTTAACTAACAAAGAAACTACTTCTGAATTAAAGATATCTTCAAAATCAAACATGATTCATTTTTGATTTGTTAGGCAGTTCTTGCAGAAAATGGGCCAGGGTTTTGGCCTTCACTGAGTGAAATGCTTTACGAAACTCAGGTCAAACTCTTAAATTATATGCTTTTTGCCTTGGTTTCGTAAGATGGCATTTCCCGTGTGCTGTTCAGATGATCTCAATGGGCATCTCATTCCCACCCTTCTCCTTTCTTCCTCCTGTGACTGCACAGAGTCTGTTTTTGACTTCTGTTCAGAGCTGACGTTTAGGGTATTTGTTGTTACTAACTAGGATGAGCAGCCTATATTGGAGGGCAGTCCAGGTCATAGTTGTGTATGAGGTAGAATTATCTAGCAACAGCATTTTCGTGTTGAATGCTTTGTTACACCCTTTCTGCAGTCTTTTATGCTGCTAAATTTTCTGATCATGTATGTAAATCCCACCTTCAGGCATGGTCTTTAAAATTACATTAGGAATCCAGCTTACCACTTAGCACAAAAGTTCTTACCTGGAAGTAACTTTCCTTAATCATTTAAAGCAGAAGATAGATCTTTTATCCTTTTTTCCTTTTTTTTTTTTTTTTTATTTTAAGGTGAAGTCTCAGAATGGTATGAATTACAGTGCATACATACACACACATGCCCACAGTGGAATTGCACTGTGTAAATAGAAACAAAAGATCAAAGACTAAAAGATAAGGATATGTGCATATAAAAACCGCCAGTCACGGAGCAGACTTGCTGCATCCTCATGGTACCAAGCTGTCAGTTCTGTAGAAAGGAACCTATGAAGGTACAGTATTAAACTTAAAACTTTCTGATGCATCTTTCTGAGAATGACACCAATGTTCTGTGCAATTCTGAGGCACTTTTCTCCATTCTGTGCCAGGAGTCAGCCGTCACTGAGCACCCGAAAAAAATCTGCAAGCAGGTTATCAGTTCCTTGGGTACACCTTTTCTGCTTTCACAGCCAGATGCAACCTCAGCGAGGGTGTAATCTTTCCTCTGCTTCACTGGCTTGTGCTGACAGGTTTCTGCATGTGAGGCTGTCCTCAGTTTCTTCTGATCTTTCTTCCTTCCAGGATGGCACGCTCGCTGAATGACTGGCTCTGGCAGCATGAGTTCTGGCTGCCACCGGGAATCACCTGGGAGGACATGGAAGAATCTGAAGATGTCCATTACCCTCAGCCTCATGATCTCCTGCTCAGTATCCCTTTTGCTTTAATCTTGGTTGTCATTCGGTGTGCCTTTGAAAGGTAAGTCATTTAGTACTCTTTGGGGTCTTTTAGGCTTAATGCTGGCAGTTTGGGTTCAAAAGCTGGTTTTATTGTCTGTGCCAAGATACAACTGAAGAGGTCCACAGAAACTCCAGGTCATAAAGTTTGTTGAGGTATGTTTTTCAGCTCTTTCTTGCCAGCCCTGTGTACTGGCTAAAGAAGTGTGTTGAATATAGAACACAAAACCTACCCTTAAGGTCTAATTATTAGCAGTGCGACTTCCTACACTTAAAACAAATAGGCCCTAGATGAGGTTTATACTTGTATTTTAGAAGGCAAACGCACTGTTTTGTGTTCTGTTGCACATTAGTTGCTGTTTCTGGGTCGAGTGGAGTGGAAATCATGTTGAGACTACCCAAGTACAGTTAAGTCTACTTTATCTTGGGTAATGGGGATGTGGGGTATTGCACCTGACAGGCGAGCTTGGGTGAGATGCATTAGATGGGGCTGAGTCATCTGACCTCAGAACCATCACCACATGGCCCCATGAACACATGCCTGTCACTGACCACTGCTCTGGGTTCGGGAGTGTCATTTCCTTGGGAGTGCCATGTGGAGACGGTTGAAGCTGCTTCTTTCTGGCCAGAGCCATTTGAGCATTTTGCATATTACTCTTCAGCACAAAAAAATTGGGGGTTATGGCTGTCCTGGATTGAGAGACACAGGACTAACTTTTCTTCTAATACTGGGGAAAATTGCTCTTCTAGAAGACTCTAGTGTCTGAATTTGTGAAAATATTTACTTTATAGCCAGCCAGGCTCTGTGGGATTGAAGGTCTTAGTGTTTTCGAGCCTTGCCAGGTGCAGGGACAAGGAGGAGCAAGGCCTGGGCATTTGACCCAGGCTGGC